>JAOVVA010000036.1:8548472-8560576 GCA_028565275.1 Leiocassis micropogon | reverse complement strand
CAATAGGAAGAAACCTTGAGAGGAACCAGACTCAACAGGGAACCCATCCTCATTTGGGTGAAACAAAGAGCAGGAATTGATCTGCATTCATACTATGTTAGGTGGCAGCCAGTTCAGCTTTAACAGTTGATGTTAATCGATGTTCATACTGTATGGAGTCCAGGTAGTTATTGGAGGCTCAGGTATACTTGTAGGAAATTCCAGTACTGAACTATCGAGAACCACAGCCATGTCAAGTGCTCAGAGAAACAGCTGTGAACATCGATCGAGGCCAGAACCATCTTCATGGTAGAGTGAAACCGACCCCAGACACCAGACGCATCCCAATGAACATGAACATTTAGATCAGTGGAAAGCTGTCCTTTGGTCTGATGAGTCCAAATGTCCTCCATTACCAGGTTCAAACCACTTCAGTGTGCCTTGTTCCTGCTTCCTACCATCATTAGCTCTACTCATTGTCACTTCCATGTAGATATAAACTGTAACTTTTTAAACGATCAAGGTCTTAATATACGAGTACTGTAGTACGCATGCGCTTTGTCTACCGAGCGTCACGTGATAACAACTGAGCCTTCTGTCTCTTGCACTGTGCACGTGCATTACTAATATAGTCAACATTCGTGCGCGCGTGTACTGTTTACTATAACATTGTGACCACGTGTGTGGTCCCATGTGCGTAGAGCATTTTTTTTGTGTGTCCATGCGTAGTGACTGTTCTTTAGTAACTGTACTGCAACAACGGCCTCCTTCCTCTGTTTCGTGGACTGATTCCGGTATTGTGGGTGTGTGAAAGTTGTCCTACACAGTAGCCCCCACCTGCTCCTGCTTCTCCTCTAGTCCAACACCAGTCACAATTCTTTTCAAAGATAAAGTGCAGGTTAATTTTTTGATTTTTACTTTATATTGTTTATTTATTATTTTTATACAAATAATTTGAGCTGTGTAACTAATCATCTGCATTTCCATTATCTCTTATGGGGAAATTCGCTTTGATATACAAGTATTTTGATATACAAGCACGCTTCCCGAAACGAATTATGCACGCAATCAAAGTTTTAACTGTATTGAGTAGGTCCCCATGTTGCCGCCAAAACCAGCCATGGACTCCACTAGACCCCTGAAGGCATAGTGTGATATGAGGCCCGTAGTTGCTTGATTGGATTGAGATCAGGAGAATATTTAGGCCATGTCAACACGTTAAAACTTGTTGGAGTCTTTCTCAAACTATTCTTAAATCATTTTTCAGTGTTGCAGGGCACATTATCATGCTGAAAGAGGCTACTGCTATCAAAGAATACCATTTCCATGAAGGGGTGTACTTAGCCTGCAACAATGTTATGGCAGGTGGTACCTGTCAAAGTTACATCCACATGAATGGCAGGACCCAAGGTTTCCCAGTGGAACATTGCTAAAAGTATCACACTTCCTCTTTCAGCATGCTTTCTTTCCAAATTGGTGCCATCTCTTCCCGAAATAATCCGGCACATCCACGGGATGTAAAAGCAAATGTGATTCATCAGTCAGTGCCACCTTCTTCTATTGCTCCATGGTCCAGTTCTAATGCTCACATGTCCCTTGTGAGTGCTTTTGGCAGTGATCACGAGTCAGCATGGGCACCCTAATGTGGCAACGCAGCACCATACAAAACAAACTAGAATGCACTGTTTGTGCCAACACCTTTTTATCAGAACGAGCATTCACATTTTCTGAAATTTGAACTAAAGTAGCTCTTCTACTGGATCAGACTAAATGGACCAACCTTCGCTTCCCATGTGCGTCAATGAGTCTTGGCCACTCATGACACTTTTACCAGTTTACTGGTTTTCCTTCCCTGGACCACTTTTGTTTAATCAAGGTCACGCTAGACCAGGAACATCCCACAAAAGCTGTAGTTCTAGAGCTGCTCTGACCCAGTCACAATTTGGCCATTTTCGAAGTTGTATCACTCAATACATGAACTGCAGAAACATAAAAGTTTACTTGCTGCTTGATATATGCTATAGGTGCCATTGAAACAAGATAATCAATGTTATTCACTTCACCTGTCAGTCCTATGGTTTTTCGGCCACATTTTCTCTTTTAGATAGGGAATAATAGAAGAGTGCTGCATTTCTGTTCATTTAATTTGGGAAGGTTAGTTATTTCACTTTGTTATTAGTAAGTGGGATTTTTTTTTTGCTTGTTATTTTAGCCTCATCTGCTTCTGAAACTCTCAACCACTTGTGGAGAAATACAAGAGCAGATTACAAATGAACACCAAGCAAATGCTCTACAGGTCACACCCACTTCATTATTTATAACTTTTTCTGTAGGTTTGGCCCAACCTCAACTGGGCCAACAGAAGCAAAGACAAACATAAATGCAAAAAAAGGAGTTTGTTATACTGGGACTGGTGACATGCACCAAGAAAGGAATTCATGACTGGAAGAGAAATGTTCATAATCATTAACAAGCATTTATGCCTTTCAAGCTCGAAAATAAGATAAGATGACAATTATCCTGGTCTGGATCATGTTAAGAAAGGCCTGCAACCAAAGCATTTAAAAAATAGCAAATTTTAGCAAATTAAATGCATTTTGAATTGTTGTATTTGTTTCACAAAAACGTTTCATTTAGGAAGCTCTACAATGCCATTAAGCATCTGATCGCGGAAGTGCATAATTTCCGAGTACATACATAACAAGCTGAAAATCAAAGTATATTGATCAGGCTGTCTTCTGTTTCAATTCACATGTGCACAAACACACACACACACACACACACACACACACACCGAATCCACTTTGCCAATCCTTCCCAATGCCCATCTGCCCTGATCGCATTTAACCTTGGAATGGGAGAGTTTTCCGATACAGTGGTGGTCAAATTTCAGGTGGCGCAGAACAAGATAGAATTGTGACAAGTGCACAGGAAGGTTAGGATGAGACAGAGCAAAATAATGGAGTAAGAAGTAAAGTCCCAGGAAAACATCAAGGGAAATAACTGAAATATCTAAGGTTATTACTTAAGACACAGTGATACCATTTTTTAAACTGATAGGAATATTAGTAAATTTTCTGGTACTGTCAGGCAACCTGCTTTTACTATTAAGCAATCAAATGTGTCATAAAGCAATGAATGGAAAATCTATGCAGCCTACCGAAAAAGGTGTAGTGTATATATATATATATATATATATACATACAATAAAACTGTAAAGTTTGCGAGTCTGTACATTGAAGATATTTGCTAAAAGATTATTTGGGAGGGAAGTGAGATTACGAGAATAATAAAACACAAGTTGATTTGTGGAATTTCTGTCTGTCTGTTTGTGTGTTGTTTGTGCACACATCACATAAAAACTGAACAAATTATAATGGGGTTTTTACAGGTGTATTTGGCCATACTTGAAGTAACTTATAGGCTTTGTTTCATTTTGATCTGACCACGGAAAGAGGAGATATGCTAATTAAAAATGAAAATGGAAAACACATTTATCGTAAAAAATTAAAATAAAATAATCAACCTTGAAAAAAACATTAGTTCATCTTAAAATTCAACAGATGGCGCTGTATATGTTTTAATATGTTTTGTGGAGTTCATGAAAGCTTGAGTGGGCTCTGCCATTACCATACTAATAAAATCTGACTTTTATGTAAATTTTTTACAAATATTTTTTTCAATCCTGCTAATAAAAATAAATGTTATGTACTGTACAGTAAAACCTAAAGATTAAAATCTGACACTACTGAATTCAATATAGTGTACAATTCATCTGTCTAAACCAAGTATATTCCCACAGTAGATGGAGAACAATAAAACTACACATCAGAAGAGTCTCTATCATTATACCAAAAGCGACTGGACTCACAACCTAAACATAGAACAATGTAATCAGACCTGAAACATGAAAAGACAAAACAGATCCACAGACTGCTTCATACTGTATTGTGTAGCAGAGCTGCAGAGAGATTCCAGCAGTGCATTTGCATGCAATGTAAAATGCAAAGTCTGGAAGGTTCAACTAATGGTTAATTCAAAGACACTTAAATATGCTAATATCTACTTCACTGTTGGACAGCTTTCTTACTGCTAGTGACTGTGGTTTTATTCAAACACTGTTTAAGCTCTAGTGATAAATTCATACTCAACCATGCATAGTGCTTTCTTTATAATATATTTAATTATTCTGTTGATGCACTCAGTGATCTCCGCTGTTGTGCAATTAAGTACAGGGTAAATATGGCAGCACACACTCTGTGTGAAGAAACATTTACATAAAGTGCCCCATATACACATAACCAAATAACACTACAGTATGTTTAATTTAGTTAAAATTGTGTTTGTAATATATAATGTACTTATAAAAAAAGGTTATTTATTAAATGTGCAATGTTACAACATGTTTTTTGTAGTAGATTTTCCTACATAGTAAGACAAATACTATCAAAAATCTTAATCAAATTCATCCTCTTTTTACTATGAAATAATAAACTCAGGGCAAAAGGTAGCAACCATCCACAAGCGTGAATCTGCACCTGTGCACTTTGAACCAGAAATGAGGGATTCAAGAAGGGGAAAGAAAGAGGGCATAAGAGGAAAGCATGAAGGCAGCAATTTCAGCTTGCTGATGTAGAATTTTGCATTTACAGAGGGAAGGCAAACACGTGCAAAGACAGAGAGAGATTATACACACAGAGTGTTGCTTTAGGTATGAATGTGCAATCAAACCATCAATAAAAAATCATAGCTAACATAATCTGAGACATTGTTTTGCCTAAAAAAGCTGGTTTTCAACAGTGTAAATTGGTTATAAACATGGATTTGGCATGAACTAATATGAATGACTAATACTTGATGAATGCAGTTCACTGAGATTTCTGCTCTCAGTCTTCTCGGTTTTATAACTCAGGCACCATTTATTTCTCAGAATAAAGCACACATCATTAGAAACAGCAAGTAATCCAGTTTAACAAATAATGTTCAGCATTGTGTGCAAACACATTCTTCACAGTTGACAGTACATGTCACTCTGTATTCACAATAGACAGAAACAGAGGTTTTTGTTGTTTTTTTCCCCCATAGCCATGGTTCAGAGTTCAGACCATACCATATTTTATGTTTCACTCGGTGAGCAAGTATGCTGAGAACACTGGTGTTACAGGCTCACTTAACAAGCCACATTGTTCAATTCTGGTTTTTTTTTGGTTCTGATCGAATTTGCATGTTATTACATCACAATCTGACTCCAATCTCACTAGATAAGGGTTTGACCTGAGATCAATGTGGACGTGTCTGTACTCTGAAACGGCACACATGAGTACGTCTTTGTGCAACCACTCATTCATTTTAAACAATGGATGTGATTTTAGCAAATATATGCTTGTGGTTTTTGCTCATGAAGATGGTTAGCTGTATTTGTTAGTCAACTGTATTTATTGAGGTCCAAACCAAGGAAGAATGTAGCTTCCTCGCAAGCACAGTGCTGACTAACTGTTGCGAGCACAGTGCTGACTAATGACGTCAGTGCCCTACGCATTCTCAGAGGCAAAAAATCCCATGAATTCCAATCTGCCCATTTTCATTTAAGTCAGTCAACTCTGATCCAGGACCACGTACAATAGAAAAAAGAATCGGATTTGTGCATTCAGACAGCCCTAAAAAATCAGATTTGTGTTATATTAGGGTTTAAAAAATTGGATTTGTGTTACTTTAGGCTGATAATGTGAATGTTGCTACAGATTCTACGGACTATCTGGAGAACACAGCTTCTTTCATTGAACACTCAAACAATAAACATCATAAATACATTTTATGTTCACACTTCTTATTTATTTCCAGTGTTTCTTAAAAACTTGTGGAGTTCATGAAAACTCTGTCATTAACATACCAATAAACTCTGACTTTTATGTAAATATTTTAAAGATCATCCTTTTAATGTCTAATACTCCATTTAACTTCTGATAGTGTTTTTTTTTTTAATCCTGCTAATAAAAATAAAAATAAATGTTATGTACAGTAAAACCTAAAGATCAAAATCTGACACTACTTAATTAAATATAGTGTACAATTCATCTGTCTGAACATGAAAAGTCAAAACAGATCCACAAGTTATTTTGTCAAAACTTGGTAAAATAGAAATCTGGCATACATTGCAAAGTCTTTAAAGATGAGAGTTTTGTTCACTTACAAAAAACACATGTAGCATAAAAGATGATAGAAGTATATCCATCCATCCAATGACTATACTGCCCATCCTGTGTAGAGTTGCAAGGCGCTGGAGCCTCTAATGGAACTTAAGAAGTACCTATGGGACCTGAGAAGTACATTTTCTGGTTTTTTTTTTTTTTTTGCTAATATTTTTATTGAAAAAAGGAAAACAATACAGTACTTGCATTTACAGAAATATAATTTACCTTTCTTCATTTTTCTAAATAAATATATTTCTATATTTAAAAAAACAACTAAACAAAAACACTCAAAAAACAAAGAACACCAAGAGGTGGAAGACCGTACCCTCGCTATAGCGTATTCCCAGGACTCCTCACGTAGTTAAATTCCAAGTTCCCATTCCCATACACACTTAAGCTTAACATTTGAGTGGTTACTAAGAGACAGGATAGTATCATAGAGTTTCGAAATGGTTCCTCTATGATGAGGAATAAATGATAGCATAGTTTCCCACTGCTGTTCTGGAGGTAAAGAGGGGAAATTAGGGAAACACTTGGCAACAAAATTTCAAATTTCAAAATAGCGAAACAGATGGGTAATGTGTAGACCATAACGAGATGACAAATAGAAGTACATTTTCTACCTAATCTGCATTTTGAACCTAATCTTATGCAAAATCTTTAAACAATTGAATGAATAAAGAAGTTTCTTTCTTCTTTCTTCTTCCTACAAGTGCTTCTTGCACATTACTGCAGGAGCCTTATATTTTCTAATGACCTTTATAATTCATTCATTTACACCTACTCAGTCTTCCTTTTATCCATTTTGTATCTATTCAGTTCAGTTTAATCCCATTCATCACAATTCAGTTCTTCTGTTATCCCGTTGATCACAATCTATCCCTGCTATTATCCCATTTATCACAATTCATTCCTATTTTTATCATTTACACCACATGCACACCTTTTTCTATTCTTGCTAGTTAATGTTTCTTCATTACTTGTTAACCATTACAAAGATAATCCACTATTGTTCTTATTTTATTGCTACAAAAACCCACACAAATGGATGTACATGCATGCTAACAGAAATACAGCAGTATCCAGCAGGAAAGTAATGGTTTGCTGTCACTCACACTACTACTACATACCAATAACCTGAGAATAGTGAAGGACTCAAAAAGCAAAGAGTCATTCACATCATTCATAAGTGCCCATCACATGCTCTTGTGTAATGCCTTGCTTACAGCAACTCACTATTTTCTTCCATTTCACTGAGTCACAAGTTTGCTAAGTGCAGCGAAGCAGTTTTTCACTGACTTTTGCCTGTATTTAATGCTGTGTGTGTGTGTGTGTGTGTCTGTGTGCATGTGTGCGTGCGTGTCTGTGGCATGGTGGTTAGTACTGTTTCCTTGCACCTCCAGGTTCCGGGTTGATTTGTGCTCCATTAAATATTTTAATCAAGTTTACCTTTTTTTTTTTGGCTTTTTTTTTCATAAAACAGCTCCCAGTAGCAAAGTAGGAGTCTGGGCTAACATGTGATTCATCCAAGACACATGAAACCATAAACTGCAAACCATTAAAGTGCATCTTTTAGAACTGCTGCTCATACTGCGTCTCTGAGCATTGTAAAAACCTTCAATGGAAAGCACTTTCCTCCCTGTTCTGCATGCATGATTGGTTAGTGTCACTGTGATTGACAAGTTAGAAAAAGTGTGGCAAGTCTCCAAGGCTCTCTTGCACTCCCTCCCAAAGATGGCTGTGACACCATCAAGAATTAAACACTGGACGTTTTTTGTGCCTCGCAAAAAGGCTGCAATTGCTTAATCAGTGGTCAATCAGATGTTACTATAAACCTATGTTTGTCTTCCTTCTAATATTAGGCAGTGAGAGTTTACCAGATTTTAATAGAGGACATTAAAAACATTTTCAGTGGCAGTGTAAGAATCAAAAAATGGAGTTGGAGAAAAGTATGCATTTTTTGGTTGCTTTGATGAGTAAATATGTACTTCCCGAGGGGGGAAAAGCTTCACTTCCTTTTCTCTGCACAATTAACCCATTGGCCCTCATTTGAATTTCATATGTTTGCTAAAAAAAAAAATCTGCAGAAGTGTGACCATTGAGAGTTGCATTTTTTATCCATGATGTAAGGACTGGGTGAGTTGTAATGGTAAGTAGCTCCATCAATCAAAGAGAATTGCAGGGTCACAGTTTAGCTTTTCAATTTGCATTTAATTTTGTTTCCTTTTCATTATTCTCCTTTAGATACCCACTGTGCAGACAGCAAAAACAAAGTAAATTATTTATTTGATTTGATTACCCATTCTTTTTAGTGGTCAGGTTCTCTCAGTTGTATTGATATGTATTTATCTGAATAAGTTCGTGTAAGTGTGTGTGTCTTTGTTTGTGTGTGTGTGTGTGTGTGTGTGTGTGTGTGTACCTTCTGAAGGAGCTGTGATCCAGAATACTTAGCTGCTATAGACTTCATCTCTCCTCCAAATGCTGAAGCCCAGAGCTTCACACTACAATGTAGGATAAAGAGAAGCAATGGCAGGACAATTAACATGCTGAAAGGCAAATACTGTAAGTACAAGCTCATATTTGTGTAGGATTTGGGGTATTTACAGGTACATAAAGGAAATGTAGTTGCACTTAATCATAAAATACTTCAGATCTCAGAGTGACCAGTTTCATCCTGAGCTAAGATTACTGTATGTTTTTTTCCATGTTAGACTCCATGTTGCACTTATTTAGTGTAGCCCTTAGATGTGTGTGTGTGTGTGTGTGTGTGTGTGTGTGTGTGTGTGTGTGTGTGTCCATGGTGCCCTGCTGTGGACTGGCATCCCATTGAGTATGAATTCTCCCACATTGAACCCAATGATCCTCTTCTTCTCTGTTCACTCATGATTTTTCCAGATTGGAAATCATTTTTGTGTGGTTGAAACTCTTCCCATTATCATTACTGTGAACTTCTCTTATGATATGTAAATGCTATTTAACACGTGTTTAAAAATATGTTTAGGGCTCACTTTGGTGATCTCTGTGCGTTTGGCTGTTCGTGATTACAAACTTGTAAAATAATTTAAGAGAGAGAAAGAGAGAAAGCAAAGTTGTAACTTACACCGCAGGAGGGATTCCCTGATGCGTCCCAGACACGTCGAGCACCGACGTGCTCCTTATACTCCACATGAAGATGAAATACACACCACACAAGTGTAAGGAAAGCACCTTCATGCTTCTCGTCTTAAGAAACAAGCAAAAAATAAAAATAAACGACGTCTGGTGTATTCTTAATTCTCACCCTCTCTCGTGCAGTCTTAATCACAGCCTCGAACAGTGGCGTGAGAAATGAAGTTAAAAATAGCACCCCTAATTAAGACGCCCCTAAAGACAGAAGTAACGTTTTATCCAGCCACAAGCGCAGAGCATCCCACACCGTTACTTCGGGGTAAAAAAAAAAAAAAAATCCAACCATATACTAGGATTTAAAAAAACGCCTTTTTTTTTTAGATTTCTAATATATAAAATACACTACGGCTATTAGGAGCTTTGTGCGTATTCTTCTCCACATGTGCACAGCTGAAACTCGTGTGGAAGCGAGGAAAGCGCGCGCAAACCGTGACCTCGCTCAGGCAGCGCCAAAAGAGCGCACGAGAGCCAAACCAACTGGGGAAATAGTGGAGGGGGAGAAACACCGAACAAGGAGGAATGGCGGAGCTCGGCTCTTCTTCGTTAGTTTGATAAATTTTTTAGGCTATTGACTTTCCAAGAATGATTACAGTCTTTTTTTTTTCGGCTCATGTCGCAGCCTTGACGGAGGAAACTCGCATGAACGTAACGCCTCGACATGACACACTGGTGAAAATGACAGGAAAGCACTGTTACATCTTGTCGAATAAAAAAAAAATGCAAACATACAGCGATAAAAATGCAATCTATCAGGCTTAACTGTCCATCTCTTTTCACGGCTTTCCCCAAACGTTTCGCGTTTCAAACGTCGGGGCGTTCGGTGTTACTGTACTGTTTTACTTTGTGCAGCTGGCTTAAAAGAAATAAAGAAAATTAGTTTGTCTGCTTAGTTTTTTTTAGTTGCCAAGCAGCACTGGCATCATGTGATCTTTATATTTTACACAGGTATGTTCACATTATCTGTTAGCATCAAACTAACTATTCAGGTGATGGTATTGCAGATTGGAAATCATTTTTATCAATATCAGTTATTAATTCTTATTGATACCTGGAAGGTCATTTTTATTAGCATTCACTTGCCTTTGCATTTGCAATTAGCTCATCATAAATAGTCTACATATGTCTTACAGTCTCAATCTACTCTTAATCCATCACTGAAAGTCAGTGCAAGTCAAATCTAGGCCGCAGAGAATACGTTGGAAATGCAGTTTTAGCAAATCAATGCGCTCAGCAGAAGCTACTGATAAATTATTCATCAACTGATTGTTTTTGATCTTCCAAAAAAAAAAAAACGCTTGAATGTGGAGGACTTGGCACACACGTTGTCATGACTCAACAAATCTTAACTAAAACGTGTGATGCACTGCTGTTTTATCATTATAAGACAGCAACCCTTGACAGGCCACATAATTTAGGCACATAAATGTCAGTTTAGTCCATGGATAATATGTGGACTTGGTGAAACTGACTGAAGTGTGAGCAACCACACATAGGTTTGCACAGCATTTACATACATGTACTAGAAATGTAGTGAAAATACTTATTGATGACATGCTACACCCATACACTATATGGTCAAAATGTGGATTGCTTCCATATGAATCATGATGAGATGGTTTGCTACGGTTGGAGTGAAAAAACTGGCCTGCACAGAGACTGAATTAATCTCACTGAGCACAAGTGAGAGATGGATTCAACCAGCGGACCCCCCACCCCATCCCCCGGTCTGCTTTCAAACCGTTTGCTGGTCCACTGGTTTAGTATGTACCAGAAGTGTAAATAGTAGTAATGTATATACATCAGTGCAAATACTGGCAGGTTGGCAGGTGCAGGTTAAATACAGTAAGTGCGTTTCTGTGAGTGTGCGTGTGTGTGTACACAGTGGAAAACATCTCTGAGACAAAATGGCATCTCAGCATCTAAAGCCTGTTAACACCATGAAGCATTTTCCCTCCCAGGTTAAATTTAAACAAGGTCAGCTGACTCATTAGCCACTTTTTATGACCACATGAGGCAGGGTGGGAAAAGGGGACACATGCACCGCTTAGATTTAGCCAAGTGGATTGGTATGCTTTACATTGTATATTTATGTCAAAGGTGTATAAGATTTTAGGTATATATGGACTTAAGAACAAATCCAACTTACTAACACGCTCGTTAACTACAGTAGCACAGCCTTAATCCTCCTGGGCATAGAATTCACCAGAGCTGTTGTTGCCGGGATCCTCTTCTACTCCTCCATAATGATATCATGGAGCTGTTGGATGTTAGACACATGGTGCTGCTTCAGGAGGCCCCCCAGGTGCTCAATAGGGTTCAGGTCTGGAGACATACTTTGCCACTGACAAACACATGAACATGATGAATAGAACATGTGACTTTGCATGGTTAAATATGTACAGATGTTATTACTTAGGGTGGACTCACTTCTGTTGCCAGGTACTTAGACAATAATGGTTGTACCAAATGTTGAATTATTTTCAGAGGACAGTAAATCTCACAATTTATTTATACCTACCTACCCGATCTTCTCTTTTTGCACTATATTGCATAATATTTATTTTCTATAAATTGTATATATATATATACGACCACATCAGATAATATCACTCTGCTCACCTGTGTTACTGGACATCCTGAGAAACATGACAACAAAAAATTGCCATTCAGCATTAGAAAAGTTTTCTTATAGGGCACTGGTGGCTCAGTGGTAGGTGTTTCGCCTGCCATGCGGAAGGCCCGGGTTTGATTCCCAGCCAGTGCCCA
>JAOVVA010000036.1:8515525-8538011 GCA_028565275.1 Leiocassis micropogon | reverse complement strand
ATAATATCACATTACATTAAAGCTGATCCACTTATTTTTAACTTTAACTGTTTCTACAAATTAATTTCCTGTCAATGATGGGAACAACACTCTCACTCACTCATCATCTATACATCTTAATCCTTAATGGGGGGCCTAGAGCCTATCCCAGAAGATTTAGGGTACCAGGCAGGGTACACCCTGGGAAAAGCTTAAACCTCTTTTTCAGAGCTGGGCTCATTTATACTGCATATTTTGGGAATACCAAAATACACAGGAATAATATTTTTTCTTCACTAAAATTTTATTTAAAAACTCAGAATTAAGTGTGGGCATGCTTGTGCCCTGCAAACAAATACTTGTGTACTTCACAGGTTGCTCCCTACTCCCTGCTTCATGTGTAGGGAATGTCGGTGAAGGGAACTTTCCTTGACAAAATTCTACTATTCGGAACACCCTGCAAAGTCACCAGAGAAGACATCACTTTCTCTGTGCATTACCATGGTAACATAAACAACCTCGGATACCTGTTGCTCCTACTATCAAAATTTCACTCTACAGCTATTAAGTATTGAATATTTATTGAAACGAAAACTGATACCATTATAAAAACATATACTATTGAAACGTGTATAACTTGTAAATAAATTATTTGATTCATTTACAAGATGTACGGAGATGTATTTATTTTTTTACAGGTTAATTTAAATACTATGGATTTCTTGATTGAATTAAAGTGTATTATTTATTTATTGTTGCGTCCTATTAATATGATGTTGTTCTCGATAATAATGATAATGTAATATAAATCCTTTTCTGAGCTCCATTTTTTTCACATTCCAGCGAGACACAAGGACTGATGAGAAAGTTTTCATTCCCTTTCCAGTGAAGTAGAGACCCGTTGTTTAGTTGTTCCCTACACTGTTTGTAGTTCTCTATGAACTGAGCAATTTTACTTCCTGCGGTTTATAATCGCACTTAACATGGTTGAATACGCTGTGCAGTATGCTTTTGCAGGGTATTTCAGGCAGATCAAAACGGGCCTTGCGTGAATAAGTGCCGGTCCTGCTGTCATGATTTGCACTTCTGTGTCGGCAGCCATCTTGTTTAGAGCAATTCCTTTGTGTCGCAATTTGTCTATGCTCCACTATAAAAGGGAGCTGTGGCGCTTCAGTTATTTGTCACTGATGTCCAGTCACAATGTGAGTACCTTCCAGATTGAAAAACAGTGTTAAGTTTCTCTGAATCTGTTCATCTCCCATAAATCAATCTCTCCCTGTGTACAGGATTACAGTGCAGCTTACCTCCTTTTACAGCTACAGGATCTGTTGCGGTCAACTCCCTAAAATGCCTTGGCAAAGCAGGTCTGCTTTCCCAAATGGATGAAAAGATTTGGTGCTTTGAGCCAGGTTTCTGTTGTGGGCCAGGCCAAATGGATTAAAACACCAACTAAAGGCTGTAACCTAGAAGTCCAGGAAACAATGGTAAATTTAAGAATTCCGGACAGCCAGGTCTTACATGCCAGAAGATGGAAGCTGTTTTGTGAATTATGTGCACCTTATTAGCATAGCTTAATTTCCAAGGTACAAAGTCTTCAGGGACTACTAGACATTGGCAAGTCCCAAAATATGTAAAAGGTCAATGTGCCCATCCATGTTTGAGGATAAGCTTATTAATGAACAATGAGAGGTCTTTCTATCAACCATGGTTACCTATGAGTCCAGCCTCCCATTTTGGGCTGGAGGCGCTGAAAGGCCCAGTAGGCTATTCAGGATGCAAAAACAAACTGGTATCACTGAATACTTTCCTTTTGGCTAGATAATTCTGGCTTGACCTTGTAGTGAAAACTGGGATTTCTGCCCAAGGACATGTCACCCAGTTAAATGAAGTTGAGCCTATGGAGCATTCCTTGATGTGTCTGGTACATGGCCTTAGGTTCAATTGTGATTTCTGTTATCAGACTGTTCCCAACTGATAATCCTTCAGTGGGTTAATACAAAGGGTCTCCCTAGTCCATGCAGAGGCTGGCTCACTGGGTAGGGCATGTCATTACCATGGCTTGCTTAGGGATTGGATGTCCATCACATATTGTGGCACATGCCTCTTTACAAGGAGGGGCATGACAAATTAGAGAAATATGTGCTGCTGCCACCTGGGTATCATTATTCAATTCCTACAAGTTCAAGTAAATCATGTTAATGGTGTGGGGCTGGCAGCATGGTGGCTTAAAGGTTAGCACTGTCATCTTACACCTCCAGGGTTGGAGGTTTAACTCACAACCAGCCTTTGTGAGTGGAGTTTGTATGCTTGGTGGGTTTCCTCTGGGTTCTCCAGTTTCCTCATGCAGAAGGTATTTATTGGTATTTCCAAAATGTCTAGTATGTGATGAATGGGTTAGTAAGAGAGTTTGCGCCCTGTCATAGAATTGTGCCCAGAGTTTCTGTAAGGTCCCCCTGACACTACACAGGATAAGTGGTATAAACAATGAATGGTTAGATGGATGATGTAGAACTTGTGAACAGGCTTAATTGCTATTTTTTTTGGAGGATATAAAGAAATTTTCAATCATTTTAATGAGTGTTCTACTGAAGATAAAATAGATACCATGCAAAACTATAAGTTGTTGATGCCCTTAATACTTTTAAAGCGACTTCAATTAAATCTGAGCTGGGTCATCCCAGCTTCGGTCTCCTTTATCCTCTTTTGATGTAATTCATATATAAGCTTACTCAAAGATATTCCTACACAAGCCATACATATTGCAAGAAAAGCTTTATACACCAATGATCTTAGTCACAAGTGATGAATTTGTTTTATAATAATACTTAAAAAAGAAAAAATCCAGTATCAGCAATGTTTTAACCCATTTCAAACATCAGAAGTGAAAGAAGAAAAAATAATATAAGTATGCCAAAAAAAAAAAAACGTAAAAATTTGTGTTAAACCATTCAAATTTATTTCTATTTACATACTGATTGAAGACAATTTCTTGATATATTGAAAAGGAATTTCATACATCATACAAAATGGAGTTTATATTCAAGTAAATATTTTTTCCTAGCACTGTTTATGTATGAACATTGTCTTATTCTTTCACCACTCTTTTTTTGTTGAGTATATAAAATGCAAAAAGTTCATGCAAGTCTTATAATTAAGTGCAAATTATTTGTTTTGTATTTTTTTTTTCACAGACAATAATAAAGCAATCAAGTAGAGTGCAGTCATAGGTCTCACAAACAATAAGCTGATACAGTAGAATAAATCCATGGACAATCCGGATCTAAGGATTTCCTGTGCTTATGTCACATATGCTTTAAAACCGTTTTTAGTGGAACCGTTCTCCATAAAACCAAGGATAGATCTCACATGACACTCATCACACTAGGCTCATTAAGGCACTGACTGAAACTACCTGAACTACCAGATCTTTCTTTGCTCTGAATCAGAAAGAAAAAAATGGCATCCACTCATTTATCCAACTTTTCAGAGGCTGATTCAATTCATCAAGGCTCAGTAAATGATCACATCATGCCAAGAATAGGGTACACTATCTTGGCAATCATTTTGGCTTTGTCCTCCACTTTTAGCATTATCTTGAATGTGACAGTGATTATTGTAACACTACGGTACAAACAACTGCGTCAGCCACTAAACTATGCTCTGGTTAATCTAGCAGTGGCTGATCTTGGTTGCGCTATCTTGGGGGGGCTACTTACGGCAGTCACCAATGCCATGGGCTACTTCAGTCTTGGCAGGGTAGGATGTGTTTTGGAAGGTTTTGGAGTTGCCTTTTTTGGTAAGTCTAAATCTTTCTTTTTCCTGAGAGTTTTGTAATTGAGGTCCAAAGCCAAAGATTACATTACGTTTGTGTAAAATCTAATGTAAGCATTTTTTGTACACATTTTGCATACTTTGTACTTGGTCATTTATGGATAATTTCAATATGCATGATGAATTGATGACTGGCAATCTTAAGATAATTTAAATGAGTTTGCTTAAATTTGATTGTGACAATTTTGTTATAATTCTTCCAGGTATTGCTGGTTTATGCTCAATCGCAGTGATTGCTGTTGACCGCTACATGGTGGTATGCAGACCACTGGGCACAGTAATGTTCCAAACCAAACATGCCCTGGCGGGCGTGATCTTTTCCTGGGTCTGGTCCTTCATTTGGAATACACCCCCACTGTTTGGATGGGGCAGTTACCAACTAGAGGGTGTGATGACCTCTTGTGCCCCCAACTGGTACAGCAGAGATCCAGTCAATGTCTCCTTCATCTTGTGCTACTTCATGCTCTGTTTTGCTCTGCCTTTTGCTACCATTGTGTTCTCTTACATGCGCCTTCTTTATACTTTACGACAGGTAGGTATAATTTTCAACTTAAAATAAGACAGTTCCTTAACAAGCAAAGAAATATAAGACTTTTGTTTTTTGTTATATTAAAAAGTTTTTTTTTTTTTTTTTTTACATTTAAGTGAGGCTAAACAAAGGCTTTTGTTTTTTGTTATATTAAAAAGTTTTTTTTGTTTTTTTTTTACATTTAAGCGAGGCTAAACAAAGGCTAATATTTTATTCAGCAGTACAATTTGATTTTACATTTAATTTTGGATTTACTGTGTCTGAGTCTTTACTGGTAACTAAAATATAAGTGTTTTTGTTTGTTTGTTTGTTTGTTAACCACAAATGGTTGAAGATAAAGATGGTCGTTTATTGCATGTTAAAGGACCTGTTAATTGAAAGGGAACTGAGGGATGAGAAAAATGACTCTAATTTTCTTGAAATTTTCTTGTTTTATCAAAGGTGGCAAAGCTGCAAATAGCAGAAAGTGGAAGCACTGCCAAGGCAGAGGTTCAGGTGGCCCGTATGGTGGTTATCATGGTCATGGCTTTTTTGCTTACATGGCTGCCATATGCAGCGTTTGCCCTGACTGTGATCATTAATTCCAATATCCACATCAACCCAATAATTGCCTCAATACCTGCCTACCTGACCAAAACCAGCACTGTCTTCAATCCTATCATTTATATATTCATGAACAGACAAGTGAGTAAAAAAAAATCATCATAATTTTTTTTTATATCTCATGCATATGTGCTGTAGTACTGTTTAATAAAATTGAGAAATTTGACGTCTTAATTGTATGTAAAAATGTGACCATAATAAACTTGTGATGTACATAATGAACATATATGTATGAAGACAAAAAAGGTAGTTATTCCTTTCACTTTTGTCCCTTTCCTACAGTTTAGGGACTATGCTTTGCCCTACCTGTTTTGTGGGAAAAACCCCTGGGCATCCAAAGAAGGAGGAGATTCAGATGCTAATACATTATCTACTACAGTCAGCAAGAGCAGCTCAGTGTCACCATCATAACCATCATAAGATCATAACCAAAAAAAGATGTTTCCAACACTCAAATATTCTCTCTTTGTGCATAATGTTTGCAAATAGGTGGCGTTGTAATTTATATTGGTATTTATTTTAGCTGGAAATGTTATTTACGCTAAATAGTTTAATTTCCAGACAGTTTCTAAGGTAGGTTTGGATTCATAGAATACAAAATATATATTTTTGTAAGCTTTCCCTGCGTTACTGTAACATTGGCAAATAAAGCATGATTAAAATCTTTTACCTTTGTATCCCCATTTCTTTGACTTGTCTCTGCCACTTTTTTTTTCTCTGTTCACATTATTGAACCAATCATGTACTTTTGGGGCTTCTGTGGGACTGGCATTGCATAGGAAAAGAGGTGGTTGATAACCCTGGAAGTGTTGTAAAGGGATCAATTTAGTTCTGTAGTGTTGAACAGGTTTTTGCACATATTTGGTCCAGGAGAGAAACTGCCCCCAATCGCCCAAGTTTTCCCACTTCCAGGTTTGCCCTTTCCACCTGGCCTTGCCTTGTGGGTGCTAGTCCAAGAGAACCGTAATTCTTTCATGAATGCCCCCGAGACCTTAGATGGGACCTGTGGTACTTATTGCTCACTATGCCCAAATATGTAAGTATTGTCATGATTACTTATGAGGGGTTTTGTTTGGTTGTTTCAAACATTATTTTTTTTTTTTCATTAGCACCAGTCTTTAGTTTCTAGCTGGTTCTAACAGTTCTCATGTTGCTGTTCATATTTTGTGTTTGTTATTACAAGGACGTCTGCATTTGCATCCTGTCTCAACTCAGTTTGACATTTTAAAATGAAAGTTTAGTCTGGGTAGATCTGTGATCAAATCTACTGCGGCTGGCTGCGTTCTGGCCATTTTGGCTTTGAGCACACACTGAACAAGACGAGACACAGCAAATGACATCATGAAGCATAGGGGGTACCATTACTTCCCCTGAAGTAGTCGGGGGATTATGTTATCATGACTGGCAGGACTGTGTTTGACTGAGTAAACAAGGTTTGGGTGTTGGGGAGAATGGGGGCAGAAGTGAAGGTGGATTTAATCTAATTGAATATATAGTTTTCAAGTATTTCTTCATGTTCTTTCATGTTTAGGATTTGTTTTTTTCCAGATATTTTAAAGTTAACACTGGTCATTTTTACCCGAACGAAACATAAAGTTTAAATACAGTACCAAACATATTTTTCAGCATCACTTGATGGTGTGGAAATGATTTAATGTAATATTTTTTAAATCTTGTAATAATTAAAGTTTTTTTTTTTTTTACTATACTACTGTATATACTATCACTATCAATTTAAAATATTACGTCTTAAATTATTTTAGTGAAAATTTCCAGGTTGGAGTTCCAAGAAAAACAACATTCATTGTGGTCATGCGAATGCGTTTATGGGTCTGTTAACAGGTACAGGTGCTAAATGGGCCTGAGGGCTTTATTAAGACATTAGGAATGTGAGATTTAGTTCTGGTTAACATTTAAGCAGATAGAGCCAACTTCTGTTGCTTAAGAAATGTTATTTGAATGTTGTGGAACCTTAATAGTTAATACGGTAATGCTTTGTTTTATGCTTGTTCATAAGTCTATGAGATCTGTTTTGTTTATATTCAGATTCTTTGTGACATAATGAGGCACACAAAAGGTGAGTTTTTTTTATTTTATTTATGTTTTTGCATCTCTTTCTGGGCATTCACTGGAACATGGAATTTTTCAACCCCTACAGCTATTCTAGGTAAAGCATGGCTTTCCACACAGTGAGGTAGCAGAGCATTAACTTGGTTAAACCCTTGACACATTTTTATTAACTATTAAAATATGTAATAATCTATGGAAACTGGAGCATGGAAGATTAAATATATTAATTTAAGTGTCTTTATCATTCATTTGGCAGGTTATCAGTTTCTGGAAAATAGCTCCCAGTTCTATGTTTTATGACCCAGTTATGCAAACAATAAAATTTAAAAAATTGATCAAATGACTGCATTTGCAACAAATTTTTATTATTTCATGTATGAAAACGATTGTTCCCAAAACACCTCTTTCACAATTTGAGTCCTGGAATATGCATGTGCCGTCACTGAAGAAAACATTTATTTGATAACCTAATCATTCAGTACAGTACATTCAGGTCATCAGCTGATTTTATTTCCTTCCTCCCCGAATGTACCCATCACTCTGGAATATGGTCAATCTGATTCATCAGACCACATGACCTTTTTCCATTGTTGCAAAGTCAAATCCTTTGCTCTGTAGCAAATCGAAGCCTTTTTCTGATTACAAGTGGTTTTCTTATGCCACACATCTCTTTAGTCCTAATCCTGTCCGTTCTCTTTACATTGTGAGTGTATGGAAATGCTCTTAATTTCATTATTAAACATGAGCCTTGACTTTCACTGTTTATTTTTTACAGTGCAACTGTGTAAATTTTTAAGTGATCTCTGTTTCTTTTGCAAAGTTGTCGGTTCAGCACTGTTCTTTTTGATAATGTGTTGAAGCGTTATTAACCCAGTTCCAGTAATTTTAAAATGTAGATGTTTCCTTTGCTTGATGCAGCCCAATAATTTGATAGATAGATTCTGCTTTTTATGTAACATACTCTGAATATACAGTATATAGACTATCTAGATAGTTTTTCACATGGCGTCTTTGAAATTTATGGATAGAAACTGATCACTATCAACATATCTGGGGTGTATATGGCATTAAATATATTTATGATGTAATGTAAAATATATTTATAATGTAAATTAATGAATACTTTGGTTTCCACACAATTCTTCAACATTGTTTGTGTGTTTTATAACAGACCCAGCAGTGTCATTTTCTGCTATAAACTAGGTTTTAGGAATCTTGTTGTTCTGATTAAATTGAGTGGGTTTTTATTATTATTCCTCTTTATATTGTAGGTGGTATAAGTACATTAAAGCTAAATTCTATTTCTTGGAAATCATAAAGAATACATAGAAAAATAAATACAGTACTGATCAATGTTCAATGTAAAAGCTTACGATTTTATAGTGTATGACTGTTTTTCACATTTTATTGCCCTCTAAGCACTCGTGTAAATTATTATAATTTATTGTGAGTTGTGGTAGCTTAGTGGAAAATATGCCCAACCCTGCAGTTAAACGAGAGGTAAACATTAAACACACTTGGTATAGCCTTACTAAATGGAAGGAGACAGATTACACTCAAAAAGGCAGACCAGGAAGAACAGCTATAGCAGGTGGGTTCCACAATCAATTTGACACTGGTTGAATTAATTTTAATAAAAATTTATTTTTAACTGTTTTATTGTTTTCCCATTTCTACCTACTCATAAATAAACCTTATTCACCTGTATTTATTTTTTTTTTTCATTTTTAATCTACCACAGATTTCTTAGTAGTAACAATAAAAAGAGAACAGTAATTGGATGATTGTATGGATAGCAACTGTGTGACGTTTTAGTTTAAAAATAAATAAATAAATAAAAACACTAAAAAATGCAGAATTACAACATGATTTGTATGTAAAGTGTATCTAACCGAAGATGAGTGTAATGCATATACAGTAGATTAGGCTGAATTCCTAAAAGCTGCAATGAACAGTTTCAAAAACATCTGGGAAATTGCTTTAAAGACACAGTGAAGAAGCACTGTAATAAAAAATATATATTTTCTCCCCATCTGTATCTCCACATCATAACCACTTATTCTTTTTTTAAGTAGTTTAGTTTACTCTTATGGTTCTATTAAATAATAGTAGACACCTACTATGAATTGGAATTAAAGTGTTTTAAACATTTTTCTATTTTGTATGCAATCAAGTGTAATGAATCTTATTCACAGTAACATCCAATTTTAGTGAACGTGGAAACATAAATGAGAAAACATCTGTGGTGAGCGCTTGGCCACATTATCTAGTAAACCATTATGATTATTGCAAATGCAAATGACATCAGTTGTTTTAAACAATATATTGACGTGTCTTCGTGAAGTTGAAGGTTAATTAAAAATCTTTACATTTTGAATGAAAAATCTTTAAATAAAAATGTGTTATAATTTGTTATTTATATTTTTTGTAAATTCCTATACCTATTTTTGTAAGACTTCATGCAGACCACTCTCCTCTGAATATGGAAATATTTTTAATTCCATGTTCAGTAACATTACCTGTACATGCCTAGAGGACCAGTCAAAAGTTTGGACACACCTTCTGAATCCCATTTTTATTTCTTTTTACATTATAAAACAATACTGTAGGCATCCAAAAAATTAACAGCTGATATTGAGATGTGTCTGCTACTTATGCGCTGTAAAGCCTTCATAACGGCTCTAATCTGAGGTGCTGTTAATTGTTGATTTTTGGGGCTGTTAACTCTGCAGCAAAGGTAAATTTTGGTCTTGTTTTCTTTTGGTCTTCATGAGGGCCAGTTTCACCATGATGCTTGATGGGTTTTGCAAATGCACTTGACAATACTGTTGTAAGAAACAGTTTTAGAATTGTTGTTGTTGTTGTTTTGTTGTTTTTAACTGTTAAATTATTCATTATGGAATTGTGTTTTTTAACAGTTTTGAAATCGCTACTATTGTTCTAGAATATACAAAATAAATCACTACTCAAAACATAAAATTAGAAGGTGGTTCCAATTTTTTTAAGTGTGTATGTTTGCTTAATATGTAAAAGAGAAACTATTTGGATGAAATCTTCAAATTTTGTTGATGTCAAAAATTTATTTAAATATTTTTTAAATTTATTTAAGAATGCCTTAAATTTTTATTTTATTCTTTTACCTAGATTGACTTTCTGTACCTGGAAAAATGACACGCTCCTTGCAGCAGCTGTTCAGAGACTACTTTGTAAAGTGGCACAAAAACCGTCTGGTAGCCAAAGACGGACGTTGCAACATTGAATATGGAAATGTGGGTTACAGCAGTCATTTTGCCTATGTGCAGGACCTCTGGTCCACCTTTGTGGAGATCCGCTGGCGTTACATTATTTTACTGTTTGTGGCCTCCTTCACCCTTAGCTGGTTCATTTTTGGACTTATTTGGTACTGGGTTGCTCTTAATAATGGTGATCTTTGGTGGCAAAATCCACCTTCAGACCACAAACCCTGCATATATAATGTTTTTGGCCTCACTAGTGCTTTCCTCTACTCCCTGGAAACACAGACAACAATTGGTTACGGTCTGCGAGTGCTCAGTCCATATTGCCCAGGTGCTGTCACTATAATTATTATCCAGTCCATTGTTGGTTTATTTATTAACTGCTTCTGGTGTGGACTGGTTATGGCCAAAATTGCTTTACCCAAGAAAAGAGCCAAGACCATTACCTTCAGCAAAATTGCAGTTATTTGTCCCAAAAATGCTGACCTCTGTTTGCAGATAAGAGTGGCCAACTTGCGTAAAACCTTAATGATTGGAAGCCAGCTATATGGCAAGCTGCTTAGGACAACAGTCACTCCAGAAGGTGAGACCATAATTCTGGACCAAGTAAATATCGATTTTATGGTAGATGCTGGAAAAGATAACCTCTTCTTCATTTGTCCATTGACCTTGTATCATGTAATTGACAAGACAAGTCCATTTTTTAAGTTTGCTTCAGACACCATTCTTCAACAGGAGTTTGAGCTGGTGGTGTTTTTGGATGGCACAGATGAGTCCACCAGCTCCTCCTGCCAAGTCAGGACGTCCTACATCCCTCTGGAGATCAGGTGGGGTTACAAGTTCCTTCCCATCATCTCCCGCAGTAAAGAAGGAAAATATTGTGTAGACTTCTCCAATTTTGACAGAGTGGAACCAATTCCAACGGCCCACTGTGCTCACTGCTTCTACAATGGACAAAGCCATCATAACAGCCTCAGAAATGGCATTGATAACCAGGGTTTTGAAATGATTGAAATTATTGATCAAATAAATGCTAATGACTAACGAAAGATAAACCTCTAGATACTCTTAAAGGCCTATTTGCTCTATTCATTATGCTCTTCAGCATCAATAACCACTGCCATCATATGTGCCTAGATTTCCATTTTCAATTGATTTAAATAAACAATATTGTACAAGTATAATAAGTGAATTAATGACTTTTAGCAGCATAAAAAAATTCAGCAAAGTGATTAAACAAATTGTAGCGTTATATTTGTTTTTGAAGCCGTTGTTTTTCAATTTCTTTAACCTAAAAATAAGCAGTAAAATTTTCTGTAGTGCACTTTATTACCCATATGATTAAAGTATTAGCTAATGCAACATCCTGCATTTGTATCCTGCAATTAATTTGCCATCAACATCAAAACTTACTGGGAAGCCAAAGTATTACTGAATGAAACATATTGTCCTAAGCGTTTATGAGAAAAAGAGGGACGCATGAAAGACCATTTCTCTATTGAGAATGATGACCTTCTGTAGATATCAGATTTGTTTCTTAAACAATAGGTTAAGTGTATTTTAAGTTAAGCCTTTATTTGTCACATATACTGTACATTACTGCACCAAAAATGTTTTTCTTCACATATACCAGCTTAGGAAGTTGGAGTCAGAGCTCAGGGTCAGCCTTGATACAGCACCCCTTGCTCAAGGACAGTGGCAGCTTGGTGGAGCTTGGGTTTCAGCCAACCTTCTGATCAATAACTCAGTCTTATCCCATTGAGCTACCACTGCCCCAGTTTCAGTTGGCACCTGATATTAGTTTGTTAAACAAACTTTACTTTGACTCAAATAATGTCAGTTATGACTCAAGTTTGACTATATTTTCCTAATAACAAAATGTCTGCATCCTGTAATAGGCTACTGTGATTATAGGTGAACACAATGTAAGTATATGTGAACTGTAACTAGATAGCCAGCGAGTGTTAGGTATTCTAACAAACTTTACACTAGCATATTTTATTTAAATGTGTATGTAAATTTAAATGTGCATTTAATAATAAAATAGGTAACAAATGCTTGGGCCGATATTAGAAGTATTTATTAAGGATCAAATTTCTAAGTGCAAAAAAAGAAAAGAAATTTAAGTTACTGTCTGTGTAGTTTCTAATGTTCTCCTAAATCTATGTGTCTGCTCTGTTTACTCTTTTTTATTGTTTATTCTTTGCATCTATTTTTTCTAAACTACAATATATTTATACATTGTAGAATTGATTGCAATGGTAAAAGGTGAACTTTTGTTCAGTTCATATGAGGTGAATAGAGACAAATCCAGATAATATACTGTAGATAATAATTGTAGGTGTAATATTTCTCAAATTAATGATTTTGTTTGTTTGTTTGATCTATTGATGGATAGTTCAAATATAGAAAACTAGTAAATCTGTAAAATTCCAACTCTGACTAAATAAATGTACTTAACAAAAGAGTTGCACTCAGTTGATTTCTGTCAGCTTCACCACACATTCACCTCTTAACATTTTGGGGCGCTGTTTCACTGACTATAAAAATAATCAGCAAAACATAGAGAAGAAATGACAGTCAGCAACAATGCAGAATATTTTATTACCAAAACAAAAGTGTTAAACGAAGTGTTTTTATTTTAAAAAGCAAGTACGGTACAATTTAAATAAAGATAAATGTTGATTTAAATGTATTTATTGACTGGTGTATATATATTATTATATTTTTATTATACAAGGTGTTCCAAAAAATTTTTATCATTTCATAGTCTAACAACATAGCCCAATTCTCGCTTAAATGATCTTGAATTTTAATGAGATGTGTAAAAAACGAAGTTTAATGATGGAGAACGATCAGCGTCCCAGTGATAACGACAATGTGATGTTGAAATGGCCACCATGTTCGCTTGACTTGACTTTTTTCTATGGGGCTATGTGAAAGAACTGGTCTTTATCCCCCCTCTTCCTACAAGCGTAGATAAACTCAAGCAGAGAATCATTGAGGCGCTGGAGAATGTTACACAAGATATGTACAGCATGTTTGGCAGGCTGACGTGTGTCGTGTTACAGGCGGAGCACATATTGAACATTTGTTGAGCTTTGTAAATATTTACATTTAGGCATTTGGCAGACGCTTTTACAAGCAGGCGACTTACAAAAAGTGCTTAGAATTTCCTGTCATTGGATAGATACTTACATAGGGTTACTAGGTTACTTACTAAGTGCCATCAGTCAAACACAGTTGGGAGGGGATTTTTTTTTTTTATGAAGGGGGTTAGTATAAGTACTGAAGAAACAAATTCATCGAAGTTCATTCCACCAACTAGGTGCCAGAACAGAAAAGAGTCTGGATGAATGTCTTCCTCAATCCCTGAGAGATGGTGGGACCAGCCGAGCAGTGCTGGAGAATCTGAGGGAATATGGTGGGGTGCGTGGTGTAATTAGAGCTGAGAGGTAAGTGGGTGCTTGGCCATTTTTTGCTTTGTAGGTAAGCATCAGGGTTTTGAATTTGATGTGAACAGCTACAGGAAGCCAGTGCAGGTAGCGATTCATTCTGGATCAGCTGCAGAGGACGAATGGTGGACAGAGGCAGACCTGCCAAGAGTGAGTTGCAGTAGTACAGTCTTGAAATAACAAGGGACTGAACAAGCACCTGAGTCGTCTGTGAAGAAAGACATGGGCAGATTTTTCTAATGTTGTAAAAAAGAAATCGACAAGAGCGAGTGAGTTTAGCAATGTGTGGGGAAAATGACAGATGATTGTCCACAGTTACCCCAAGATTGCGGGCAGTGGCTGGAGGAGTGATCAGATTGTTCTCCAGGGAGATCATAAGGACTTGACTGGGGGATGAGTCGCCAGGGATGAACAGCAGTTCAGTTTTACTTAGATTAAGCTTCAGCTGATGAGCTGTCATCCAGGATGAGATGTCTGCCAGACACGCTGAGATCCGGGTGGAGGGAGAAAAGGAGAGAATACGTTGTGTGTCATCTGCATAACAATGATATGAAAAGCCATGCAATGATATGACCTTACCAAGAGCCTGGGTATAGAGGGAAAACAGAAGAGGACCAAGTACTGAACCCTTATTTTTGCCATCTATGTCGGATTAATAACACGCCATCTGACTTTACTGAGATATAAACAGGCCTAGTAACGTTAAGCAAACCATTGCAATGCTGTTCCACCAAGTACTGAACCTTGTGAGACACCAGTAAAGAGTCTGCGGTGGGCAGATGTGGATCCCCACCATGTCACTTCATATGCCCTATCTTCTAAATAGGAAGCAAACCATTGCCATGCTGTTCCACAGATTCCAATGCTTGTAAGAATAGATAATAGAATTTTGTGGTTCACCATGTCAAATGCAGCTGACAGGTCCAGGAGGATCAGGAGAGATGATAGTTTAGCTGATCTAGCAGCATGGAGCTTCTCCATGACTGACAGAAGGGCAGTCTCTGTGGATGTGCCACTTTGAATCCAAATTGGTTGGGATCATTAAGGTTGTTCTGTGAGAGATAAAGAGACATTTGGTTGTAAACAGTTCTTTCAAGAATTTTTTTTGGGGGAAAAAGAGTAGCGATACCGGGCAATAGTTGCTGATATCTGTTGGATCCAGGCAGGGTTTCTTGAGGATGGGAATAACCCTTGCCTTCTTAAAAACAGCAAGAACATGACCAGATGATATGATGTTGGAATTTTGATAAATATATAATTTCTTTTTCAACATGAAGCCTATTTAATTTCGTTTCCCTAGGACCTGTAGTTTCTCAGATATTCATAGTTGCAATGACGCAAAAAAGGGGACACCCTCTATTATAATAGCATTTATATTAGATTTATATGATAATATTCCGATAGTATATAACAGAATAGTGATTCTGTAACGATGAAAGAAAAGGAAATGGATGATGGTTGTTGTGCGCGTGCGCGCGCCACCGTAGTTACGCGATACCGGATGCGGAAGTAACAGATCCGCATAAACAACAACACGACAGTGGTAGTAAGATGGTGTACGTGTCCAACGGTGAGTCCTGAACTTTAATTTTACAGACTCACGAAGAACATAGCTAATTTAGTTTTGAATATTTAGTTATATTAATGCTCCGGATAAATTACTGCTTGCTAGTTTCATGGGTTAACGTTAGTAACATTTAAGTGTTAGCGCGCTGGCTACCGATGTCCAGTGTAACGTTACCAGGCCTGTTTATATCTCAGTAAAGTCAGATGGCGTGTTATTAATCCGACGTAGATGGCAAAAATAATGTAAAGTTAGTTTAGTAGCGTAGCAACCTTAGTTCAGTGGCTAGCTAGATTTTGTTCGAAAGACTCCTCGGCTTACTCGTGTTATTTAGGCATCATGTTTAAAGCAAGGCATTTACTACAGGGGACTGGGTTTATTATATTATGTTCTGCTTAGGTTATTACTTGTTTGCTGTAATAATCAAGATGTCTACCAGTTGATTAACCGAAAATGCCACGCGAGTTTTAAATAAATAGGTTCCGGATCACTAATTTGTTGAGTCACATGTTACTCCAATGTATCAATTCTAGATATAGTTACTATAGCTACACTTATTATGGGCTTTCACTTAGTTTCTTTGTTGGCCATATTGTGTCTGAAATATCTATTACTCTAAATTTTATATATATTCAACAACAGTCAGTGCTACATTAATCAGAATTTGGGAAAATTAAACATTAATCAGCAGTATGTTTCTGAATATGATATAAATGAATGTGTAAAAATGTATAAATGCAGTTACTATAGAAACAGATTTTTGGTTTTGAATATAGAAAAGCATGATTTTAAGTAAAAGATAGCATATGTGGTTAATTAGGTTTAATATGTCACAATGGCCAGTGGGGTGGCGTGGTGGAATAGTGGTTAGCACTGTGGCCTCGCACCTCAGGTTTGAGTGTTCGATTCCGCATGTGTGCATGTGGAGTCTGCATGTTCTCTCAGTGCTTGGTGGATTTGCTCCAGTTTTGCTACAGTCCAAAGACATGCAGATTATGCTAATTAATTAGGAATAATTTTCATGACTGATTAGGTATTCTCAAATTGCCTGCAATCGAGTGGCATCTGTACAGGGAGTACCCCGCTTCATGCTCAAAGTCTATTGGGGTAGGCTTCAGGCCCCCGTGACCATATACAACATAAGCGGTATAGAAAATGAATGAGTGAACAATGGCCAGTAGTAAACAAAGGAAACAAATTTTGTACTGAGAAAATTAGAGCTATTCCAGGTAAAATATTACTCAAGTAAAATTAGAAGCCCTCCCTTTACATTTCTACTTAAAAGTACAAAATCCTTAAGATTTACTTAAGAATATAAAAAAGGATGAAAAGAACTGAGCTTGTATTAGTTCACAGTAGCCTTTAATTCATAGTAAATTAATCTTTGTCTCTCACTCTGTGGTTCCAAACTGTGAGGATTCTGTTTTTTCACTGCTTGAAACCACTTCCATTTGTGATTTCAAACACGTGCTACACGGTTGAGCGGTTTACAGAGGAAGGCAAATCATGCAATAATTTATAATAGTCAGCCGGTGGTGATATTATGTATCATAGTACACACCCCAGTGGTTATGTAACTCAACTACAAGCATTCACAAATGTAGTGAAGTAGAAAGTACAGATAAATGTTGTAGAATGTATTGGAGTAAAAGTTTTTTAAAAATCCACTAATAAAACCACCTAAGTAAAGTACAGATACATGAAAACTGATAATTAAGTACAGTAACAAAGTAAATGTACTAGGTTATTTTTCAACTCTGATCATGACATAAATTGATATGTTTTTATGGATATAGGATTTGATGTACACAGTCAACACAGCTTCAAGCGTTTTTCTTGTTTTATTACTGTAATTTAGGAAAAAACGTGTTTAAACTGTGTTTACAATTTATCCCAAAAATATAAAAATTGTTTATACTTTTGTCTCTTTACTTTTTTCCCACCCTAAGTGGAAATGTGTAAGGACGTAGATCTGGGTAGATTCTGTGTTACTGTGACTCACTGCATGCTAACTCTCAGAATGGGACACGTCATTGAAAAGTAAACAATTAGTGAAACTCACTACATTTATTAAGTCCATATCATCAAAAGTGAAGTTTGCTATGCCATAGTAACACGGTCACAATCAACAGACGTAGTGGCTTAGTTGTTACTGAATAATGTTTAAATCCCAGCACAGCCCAGCAGCCGCTGATGGGTCCTTAAACCTAAACCTAAGGTGTCCAGGTGTGGTTTTCTATAACCCCTTTAATGTGGTTATAGAGAAACACATAAGGCAGATAAACAAGTATTTAAATTAATAATAATAATAATAATACCTACCTATGTTTTTTTTTCTCAGGTCAAGTCCTCGACAATAGGACGCGGTCACCATGGAGGCTGTCTTTCTTCAGTGAGCTCTTTTGGGGTGTAGTGGAGTTTATTGGCTTGTTGTAAGTGATACATTGATTACAAATTGCTTAGTAGATTGTTTGCATTTATATAGGTGGTGTATGTATTTTAAACTATAACACATCATTTTCTTGCTAGCTTTCAGACCCTCGTTCAGCCAGATCTGTCAAAAGATGGTAATGCAAGTTCACAGTCACGGTTCAGTGATGGAAGAGGGTAAGTCCCATTGGGTCAGAAACCAAAAAATGAAAATCTTAAATAGATCAGCATTTCGGTTTCATGTAACTCCTAACTATTGCTGGTGTAAATCTGTCTTATAACTCTGACTTAGAACAGTGAGATTGGCTGTTTAAAATAGAAAAGTAATGACATGCTGATTACTTTTTAGCTTGCTTTATACTTTTTACATACCACATCATTATATTTGTGAACTAATTTGTATATACTTGGCTTATCTTTGGGTAATCAATTTATTTTATTCAGTCCTCCAGGTTTTCCAGGTCGGAGACGTATGGGCAGGATAAACCACGGTGGAGGCCCAAGTCCTCCTCCAATGGGTGGTGGATGAGGAAGGTAAGGAAGAGTTTAACATGTAAAATTATATAGATTTCAATTTATTGTCAGTCAGAAACTGTATTTATTTATTTTTTGTTTGTTTCTGTCATCTACAGGTAAACGCCTGCACTCTGTTGCAGGCGTAGGGGAGTGTGATGTGTTGATGCATGACTAAGCACTGCTTGTATGAGCTGTCCAACACAGAGAGCTGGACCAGTGAAGATGTCTTAAATGAACACAAACACGTTGCACTCTTCATCATCATGCTGCTTCTGCATTGCAGATTTTTGATGCTGCTCTGGGAATTCCTTTTCTAAGGGGCCAGAGTGGTTGAACTCAGCAGCAATCTTTTTTCTTTTTTTGTTAAATAATGTTATGTGCTTAATAATGTGGTAGAAAGTGTATGTTTTTTCAGATTGTTATTAAAGTAATAAAGTCATGGAATATTTGGTGAAAGTCTTATTATTATTATTATTATTATTATTATTATTACTTTGTGAAACCAGTGACAACACAACATAAAAATGCATATTGTAAATACTTAATAACTAATACTAATAAATACTTTATAAGCTGGGTAAGCACAAAATAGTGATGGGTGACTACTAACATTTAATTTTCTATACTGCTTATTATGTACAGGGTAACAGGAAGCCTGGAGTCCAACCAAGGAGACTTCTGGACAGGGTGGCAATCCATCACAGGGCACATGCACTCATTCACACACTACAGACAATTTGGGAATGCCAATTAAACTAACCTCCATGTCTTTGGACTGTGGGAGGAAACCAGAATACCCATAGAAAACATGCAAACTGCACAGACTCAAGACAAGAATAAAAACCTTGTCCCTGTAGGTACTAAACATGGTTACCACTACGCCACAAGACTAACGGGCAATTAATATTTTATATTTAATTTATATTACTCGTATCAAGACTTTAAACATTATAGGTTTAGCACATTTGTACCTGGTTTCCTCCAACAGTCCAAAGACATGCAGATTAGGCTAATTGGTGTTCCTCAAGTGCCAGTAGTGTGTGAATGAGTGTGTGCATGTGGGCCCTGTGATGGATTTGCGGCCTGTCCAGGGTGTGCCCTACAGTAAGTCTGCTGGGTTAGGCTCCGGGCCCCCCGTGACCCTGTATACAGGATAAAGGGGATGAGGGTTTGATTCCCTCCTCGATCTGTTTGCGTTTCAACATGGGGGTCTATGCGGATTAACTCAAGTCAAGTAGGCATTTATTGTCATTACAGTGAAACGAAACAACGTTCCTCCTTGACCAAGGTGCTAACATAAATTAACAAAACTAGCTAAGACAAAAACCTAATTAGCTGACTAGCTAAGACAACAAATTGACACCACAAAATTATCTAAGAAGTATCCAAAAAGACAAGAAAATAGAGCAGAAAGACAACATAAAGAAAAGGTGCAAACAAGAGCCAACAACACGACATGCAATACTCTATGACACTGAGTTGAGGTGGTGATGAAAATAAATTGTCCATGATATGATTGACGTAACAGTAAACATTTCGTTTAGAACTAGCTAAGATTTTTTTTTTTAAGGTGGGGTTCTTGTGTTTACTTTCGGAGCCAAATGTCCTCCTAGTGGACATTTGAGGAACTGCATGTTTTGGCACTTCCGCGGTGAACTCATTTTTCAGAACCGGACGTAGTCCCTTCGGTGGAGTTGGAGTCACCCTCCAGTCCAGTAGGTGGCAGGAAAACACCATAGCGGTGCATGTTAGCCGCTTCATTCCAAAGAAAAAGAAGCTCGGTTCTCCAGTGTGTCCGTCAGTAGCGTGCAGGATAATGACACAAGTGGAGAGAGAGCAGGAAAATGAAAAGGAAAAAGAGAAAGAGCGAGAAAAGGACAAAGAAAAAGAACAACGAGGAGTCAAAAGACCGATTGTTCCTCCTGTTATCCCAGAGCCTTTACAAGAGGTTAGTAAAGCTGTCATTACGTTAGCTTCACTTTTGTTTAGCACTTTCTGTTTTCTGCATCAGGTCATGGATGTAATAGTGATATCTGAGTGTTAAAGCCATATAGACACTAACCTTACTTGTGTACACGTCTCATAATGTTTGCTTTTGAATAAACAGCTTCTTTTTATATTAACTTTTCCATGGACTAGATAAAAACAAACCTTATAGTGTTACAATACCTGTTTAGGGTTACTTTAATTAGGTTTTTACCTACAAGGTACAAATTAACCTTACATATTACCTCAAGCTGATTAACCAGCTCCTTATTAAGCTCCTGATTTGAGTTCATCTCCTTTTCTACAATCTTAAATCTGAGTGCTTTTAAATGTTAATGCTGAAAATGGTCTGATTCTTTGCCTAGAAATTATTTGTAAAAACTATCCTTGAATTCTTGTGATCTAATGCAAGTTTCACGGCTCCCTGTTCAGCAAATTCAAACCAATTTCGTGGTGGTGATCAGCCCTGGATCGCAGACCCTCCGCATAGGCCGAGCTACAGACACACTGCCCCTTACTCTTCCACACGTCATTGCCCGTAGACATAAGCAGTCAGGACAGACACGCTATGAGGACGCTTGGCTAATACGAGAAGGCCTGAATGTAAGTTTGGAATCTTTTTCTCATCTAAATGGATCACTTTTTAATTACTCCGCATCATTGTGGGCAGATAGCTTGTGCAAACTGATTATAGAAACATTCTCAGGGTTTTTGAGATTGATTGTGCTCTTTACTAATTATCTCAGGGTTTTTTTTTTTATCTTTCAATGTATTAATCGATCTGATAGAGACCAGAGAGTGGCGAGCAGCGGCAAAATGGTCTGAAGATGGTGGACCAGGCTATCTGGTCTAAAAAGATGTCCAGCGGGGCTAGAAGAACCCCTGTGTCTGCGGAACAGGTATGTTTTATCTCTAGTCTTCAGAAGACCTATAAGTAGATACATTTATAAATTGATTAGTGAATGTGTGTGTTTGTGTGTTAACAGGCTAGAGTGTACAACAGGCAGGTCCGTCCATCTGTTTTGGATCCTAACTCGAGGCAGAAATGGACGAATACCATCCACCAGCCAGAGTACTTAGTAGGAGATGAGGTGCGATTTAGGATTTCCTTGGTGATTGCGTGTTTGTGCGTGTATTTTAATTGATCAATAGTTTAATCAAGTTTGAGCTTTTTATTTAAGCTTAGGCTCTGGTTTAGGAAATTTGCAACCATACTTGATGATATTACCTAGCTTACAATGTTTTTAAAAAAACATACTGTGTTTTCATATTTTGTATTGACTGACTTCTTGCAGTAGCTTAAAATATACAGTATACAATGCTTTGCTTCCTGCCTTTTTCCCCCTGATAACTTGGAGATGGAAGTATATGCTGCATACATGATCTAACAGATCAAATAATACATATGAAAGAATATCATCCAGAATAATATTGATATTGTGAAAAATATTGATTAGTCTGGGTGGTGACAGATTTTTTTTCTTTTTTTTTTTTTGGGCATGCTTGACATTTCAGCAAGGGTGCTCTGAAGTTTGTGTTTTTTCATTAATGTGGCAGTTGACACCATTTATTTTCTATTGCAGCATGCCTGATACACATGCAAATATTTTAAGACTATGTGACTGTTAGAGACGCAGGAAGAATTGATTCAGTGATGTCTTGCAATTATTTTATATGTATATCCGATACAGTTGTCAAATACAGCGACTATCTTTTCAAAAGCCGATCATTCTGTGTGTGGGCTGTGTGTTCGTTCACAACCCTTAATCTGTAAATAGGAGCAGACTGCGCAACATAACATTGTTCCAGTCAGTCAGCAATAGAGATGGGAATCACCAAGGGCCAGCTAACACAATATAAGTGCTATAGCTTGGTGCCAATTGAGATTGTTAGTTTCACAATTTTATCAATATCTTGGCTATGTAAATATTCTTAGAAATAATTTACATTTAGCAACATTTTACCACCTCAAATGCCAACTTGTATACTACACATTAAATCTCAATTTTAAAAATAAATCTATTTTGGCTCAATCTGGCTGATTGTATTGCCATCTAATGGACAAATTTTGTTTAGCAACTAGATCGTAATATTGCAAGCTACACAATTAATATGGACATGCAGCTGCAAGTACTGCAATGTTGCATTTATCATTGACAGTTGTGTGTGTGTGTGTGTGTGTTGTAAATATTTGTATGCACATAATCCACATCTCTAAATCTTGGAAAATTAACTGAAGATCTAGCATAGGAAGGAAATGTGAAGAACAAATAGCAAAGTACTCCCC
>JAOVVA010000036.1:8484153-8500210 GCA_028565275.1 Leiocassis micropogon | reverse complement strand
TTTACCGCCAGAAAGGATGTTGGAGAGACGAGTGAGCTTATTTGCTGCCCAATGCAATGGCTGGGAGTACTTTATTTTGTCACAGCACTATATAGCATGAGCAGCACATTCACATGAGAACCACATCCAATTCAGCCTAAGCATGAACCGGAGCACATTCAACAGGTCACACATTCAAATTTCATACAAACTTCCATAATTTTTTTTGATTGTGTATAGCTGCTTTGTGACAATGACAATTGTTAAAAGCACTATACGAATAAAATTAAATTGAATTAAATGACAGCAGTATTACTCGGGCGAAAGAGAAAATCCGGTATTTGTGCCCATTTTCTTTATATTGAACCTATTGAGCCAATGTGTAGTAATATCAGAGGGGAAACGGTGTGGGCATATAATTGCTGGGAAAAATACCACAAACCTGAAGAGACAAATCAAAGTATACCATAAAAATCTCAATGTAGTTTTACAGCCTCCTTGTGGTAATTATGTTTTGTTATATGTGATGTATTTTATTTTATTAAACCGTTGCCAAACCCATTAAGCTAATAGGCTAGCAAATGATTGTGACCCATAGGAGTTATCCTTACAACAGTGTGTGAATTCATAAAAATAAAAAAAAGTTTCAAAACACTGTATTGTCCATACTGCTTCTATTGTTTTGTAGTTAAAAAATATGGACATGCAGCCATTTGTGTGATGGTTAAAAATAATACAAAAATAGGATAAGATTGACTAAATATGATTAAAACTAACAGGGATATTTATCCCGGGACTAAGACTAAGACTAAAATTGAAAATAGCTGACAAAATTAACACTATTACAAACAACAGCATGTCCCTCCGAAATTGCTTAATCGAAAAGCTTATATGTTCCATAGAACACCATACCCATGTTGAAACATGGAGGCAGTAGCATTATTTCATAGGTCTGGTATGCAGAATAACAGACTTTATGACTTTATGGGGGATGTAACCAGGGGCAATAACTTCTTGTAATGTGAAAGTGGTGTTGGAGAATGAGTGTGTGTATACTGTAGCTCCCACAGACAGATGCATCTCTTCCACAAGTTGGCAACAAGTTTTCCGTCACTCCTAAAGGATCAGGCTTTCAGTTACCATTCACAGGAATGACTGCAGTGTGCTCTGACCCACAACGGCCAGTATCGTCATCCACAGTGTACAGCCTTCTTTAAAATGCTTTCCCTGTTCTAATGTTGCAGTGTGGCTAGGAGTCTCATCATGGTACTGTGCTTGAGGTCTCCTGAAATTGTCAATCCCTTTAACACTTTCATTCATAAGAAATTTCATCCCAAATCATGGTTTGAGTTGAATACCCCTTTTACACTGCAATTTAGCTTAAAGGTATGCTTAATTATAATATGGTTTTAGAGGTGTTGAAAACGCTTATATGCTTCTGTTTTTAATTTTCTCTGGATTCTCTGTACCTTTTCAATGCTAGTACTTAGTATTCAGAAAAATTGGTTTTGAGGTCCTCAGGTGCAGTAATGATGTATTTTTCTTTGTGACTGAAGATCATCAAACGTCCACCTAAATACTCCCTTATCTTGGTTGGTTTATCAGTCTGTAAAAACTGCTCGCACTCTTGAGAAACGCTGTGATCAGCTGATATAGGCATTTCTTCAGAACTGTTTTTTTAACCATAGTCACCTTCCCACATACATTTGTAGCAAATAACAACAAACTGCTTATTTAAATGAACTAAATATTTGAACTGCAATTCTTTTTTAACTATTGCTTTAGGTATTTGCTGACAAGGAGGTCATTGTCAGTGGCGGGGCTATTAACTCCCCGCAGCTGCTTATGTTGTCCGGAGTGGGAAATGCTGATGACTTGCGCAAACTGGGAATTCCTATCGTGCAACACCTCCCAGGTGACCCAGTAATCATTCTTTTTAATTATGATATTTTTAATTTATATAAATCCACCATAAATGAAACCATAGTCATTTTATAATGGCCTGTTAATTGATCAGTCATGATAGTCTTTCACTTTCTTTTAGTGATATATTAATCATTCTTACTGTGCTTGGTGTCTCCTCAAAGAAATATAATTATTAACATAATATACAGTGGGTACGGAAAGTATTCAGACCCCCTTACAATTTTCACTCTTTGTTATATTGCATTTGCTAAAATCATTTAAGTTAATTTTTTTCCTCATTAATGTACACACAGCACCCCATATTGACAGAAAAACACAGAATTGTTGACATTTTTGCAGATTTATTTACAAAGAAAAACTGAAATATCACATGGTCCTAAGTATTCGGACCGTTTGCTCAGTATTTAGTAGAAGTACCCTTTTGATCTAATACAGCCATGAGTCTTTTTGTGAAAGATGTAACAAGTTACTTGGCCGCATTAATTTTTCCCTCGATTTCAACCAGCCGTCTTGTCCCTGCAGCTGAAAAACACCCCCAGAGCATGATGCTGCCACCACCATGCTTCACTGTTGGGACTGTATTGGACAACTGATGAGCAGTGCCTGGTTTTCTCCACATATACCGCTTAGAATTAAGGCCAAAACTTCTATCTTGGTCTCATCAGACCAGAGAATCTTATTTCTCACCATCTTGGAGTCCTTCAGGTGTTTTTTAATGTGTCTTGCACTAAGGAGAGGCATCTATCGGGCCACTCTGCCATAAAGCCCCGACTGGTGGAGAGCTGCAGTGATGGTTGACTTTCTACAACTTTCTCCCATCCCCCGACTGTATTTCTGTGCCTTGCCACAATTCTGTCTCTGAGCTCTTCAGCCAGTTCGTTTGACCTCATGATTCTCATTTGCTCTGACATACATTGTGAGCTGTAAGGTCTTATATAGGAGTGTCACAGCAAAGGGTCTAAATACTTAGGCCCATGTGATATTTCAGTTTTTCTTTTTTAATAAATCTGCAAAAATGTCAACAATTCTGTGTTTTTCTGTCAATATGGGGTGCTGTGTGTACATTAATGAGGGAAAAAATGAACTTAAATGATTTTAGCAAATGGCTGAAATATAACAGAGTGAAAAATTGTGTGCATTGAGTAATGATTATCATGATTTTATTTGATAGCAACTTCTTGTTGTCGCACCTCTTGTTTTATGAAAATGTCTGCTAACTATGTGTAGGTGTTGGAAGTAATCTCCAGGATCATTTGGAGCTGTATGTCCAACAACAGTGCACTAAGCCTATTACGCTGTTTAAGGCTCAGAAACCATTCCGTATGGTTAAGATCGGCCTCGAGTGGCTGCTGCGCTTTACAGGTAGGAGACCAACAATACCATATCCAATATTCACATACAGAAATAAAAATAAGTACAGTAGTTCAAACCTGAAGAGCCCAGGTTTTCTGACTACTGAGCAGAATTGAGAGATTATGAACTGGAGTAATTATGATCGAATTATGCTCGCAATCCAAAGTTTAACTTGGGATTAAAGTTCTCAGTTGTGTTAAATCTTTTCTGTCATTTGGACTCTAGAGAGGCCATCTATGAAATCAGTGTTGATCCAAATGTAACCCTTGGCTTGAAGTGATACGATCCGATTACGCCACCTACAGTGGTTGTTTCTCTACCCAGGAATAAAGTAAAAATAAATAAACCAAGTGAAATTACAAAAACATGAAGGACCCTGCTGGCTCGACAGACAGAGACGTGACGTGAATACAATTTATTTCACACAAAATGCTAAAAATGATCTGTGAAATAAAAATTCTTACACAGTTTGCCAAGTAAAGAAATCCACAGGAACCACAATACTTCAATAGCAATAGGAAGAACAAAAATAACACAGCAAACCAACACAAAATCCCTCAGAGCAAATAAACCAAAGAAAGAAAAATAACTTAAACAAAAAATACACTCTCTTCAGTATCACCGCTAATCAAACGTTGACATGTGGACGTACTCTGGAAAAAAAATCCATAACAATCAACAAGAAAAGAAATCACATTTAGATCACAACAAATCTTAAATTATTCATGCTGCCTCAGTGAACCTGATCACAGATGAGTTAAATTGGATGTAAAAGCAAAAATAAAATGTCCTAAAAATAAAATGTCCTATACCCTGTAAAAATAAATACTTAACCGGTTACACAAAGAATAGAAAAGAAACTAGGGTAGGGGGTTGTAGGAATAGTACATTATTATTATAGGAACAGGTGATTATGATGGTTTATTTGTGCCTGCACAATTTCAAATTGTAGTTTTACTTTTATTTAACCTCTCACTTTCCCACTCTCTCAACACCACAGTGACAACTGCCCATGCGATCTTGCAAACAAAAGTATACAGGATTTTTCCTGTTTTTGAATTTTTGTTTTACAGAATTGAAAAAATGCAGTGTGTTAAGAGATGATAGTCATTAAAAGTATGTAAACTTTTGACCCACTGATAGTCCTTTTATTTCCAAAAAATACTATTTCAGCTCAAGCTGAAAGTAGAGATATTGTACATTATTTGCATAGAAAGTGTTATTCAAAAAACAAAGGTTGATACTAATTCTCAGTAAAGTATACAACCTTTTAACATCTTAGTTACTTAAACAAACTGAATCTTAAAATTAATAAAATCCAATAAAATTAAGAAAATTCAAAATGACTGAGTAGTTTGTAAAACCTGACAATACAATTTTTGAGATCACCTTTTTTTTTTTTTTTAGCCAAAAGCAGAAAAATTGAGTAAGGATATGGTGCCATTTTAACATTGCATTGGAATCTTTTTTTTTCACAATAAATAAAATAAAGTTAAAATACCTATAAGTAATGATAATGTTAATATACTACACAATAATTTCCTCATGATATACATACATTGACCGTGTTCTCAACTTGGCACTTGCTAATGAGAAACAACCATTTACAATTTGGAACTTTTTTCTTATTGGCTGGTTTTGTGGCAAATTTGTAACCCTGTTCCAAGTTGAAATATATTTATCAAGCACAGTGCAAAAACTCCTGTTCCTTTGCTCATAATGTTGTGTTTTTCAATTACAAATGAGACAAAAATTTTAAAATAGAGGGGAAAATGACTTGGCTTGGGAAAATTCAGTCAGAATATTAGTATTGTTATTTTTAAAATTATATTTTATTTTTTTGCTTTAATACCTGTGAGCTACAGAGCAAGTCAGTTGTCATGGCATGCTTACATAAGTGGTTTAAAATAGGTCATAGGATTACATTGAGGTTTGGATGTCATCAGGGGGAAAAAATGAGATTAAAAACACGGCTGCGTTCGCAGAGTTTTAAGACACAGGCACCCGCGATGAATTTTTTCACTCTTGTGATAGTAATGTAATTTCATATATTATGCTCTGAATTGTTGAGCGAGTATCTCAGTGGTATGAGTTTGACTGCCAGACATGAAAAGTTAATTTAACAGTTTGCTTAACGTTAGTAAGAACCAAAAATCATGAAGAGAAGAATTTTTGGTATGAACTCCCAATCCGATTATTTATTTGTCTATTTAAGGTGCTGGAATGCCGTTCTGGACTTATCTGGCACACTTTAACCCCTGGGGGTCATTGGGTGTTTTGTCACCTTCATAAAAATGCATGAAGAAATCAATCTTGGGTGTCTTGTGTCTACTGGAATATAAATTTTATTACAGGTCCTGAATAGCATATATAGGAAACATTCTAAAATTAAGAGCTTGTCATTTGACTTTGATCCACCTCACAGGTTATGGTGCTACAGCTCATCTGGAGAGTGGTGGTTTTATTCGCAGCCGCCTGGGTGTCACTCATCCTGATATCCAGTTCCACTTCCTGCCATCACAGGTTATCGATCATGGCCGTATTATGCCCAAACTCGAGGCTTATCAGGTCAGCTTAAAGGATTGTACCTTAGCTCTTGTTGAAAAAAGACCTTTTCCAAGTTTTATTAGTACTTTTTTATGTACTACATTATATCTAATATAATACCTACATTAATCTGTACTAATATTATTGACACATAGACATTGAATTTGTCTTTTTAATTTTCTCTGTTGTATGTACTGTGCTATAACTGTCTATGTCATATGTCTACACACTAATTTTGAGGAGAAAAAACACTTGATTTTTAAAGTGCTTTAAAATGTATGCTTCTGCATGACAGGTATTTTGTTGTGTTGTTTGGAATCTTACGCTGTAATTTATTATTTAACCTGTACATTATTGTTTAAGACATAAAATATGGTTGTACTACTACAATTTTCCTTCACTGGAACTAAGAGGCTGAAGTCAGTTCCAGCATGACAATGCTCCTGTGCACAAAATAAGCTCTTTGTGAAGACATGGTTGGAGTGCAAGAACTCAAGTGGCCTGCACAGTGCAGCATAGTGCAGCAAGCCAACGCAACACTTTTTCTGCAGGGATTTAAAACTCAACACTGGTAAATTTCCTAATGCAGAGCCAGAGACCAGACTAGGATTTTCCTGATGATGCTAAATAATGATACTATCACAATATCTGAACTTGGTACTGTATTATAACGTTCTATCTGGGTTAAGAATAAGTGATGGGTAAAATTTGTAATATTAAGGTCACAAGGTTTTTTTTTCTGTGTTTGATTATAAGTTAAATGGCTGTGTTTGTGAGATTCCATAAAGTTCAGGCTAAAAGAAAAAAATGTTTATTTCATTTTGAAAACCATCTTCCAGGCACAAGAAATTTCTGAGTAAAAACATTTCTGAGTGAGCTAGATGACATTCTCTTTTATTTTCCTTACATAACATGAAAATGCAAGTTGTAGCATTCTCAGCAATTTAGGTGTTTTTATGCAGGTACACGTTGGACCAATGAGGAGTACGAGTGTTGGCTGGTTAAAACTGAAGAGCAGAAATCCACTTGATCACCCCTTGATTGACCCCAAATACCTCTCAACTGGTAGGCCTGCTCTAATCAAGAGTGATTGATTTCACCAGTTGTTATGTAGTCGTTTACCACTGAGCACACCAGAGCTACTGCAGATACCTGGAAAGTACTTTTTTAACATTTGTGTATATAATAGAAAGAATGAAAGCTGATCCTTTGATTTATTGATGAATGTCTAATGTCTGCATCGTAAAGCCAGTGTTTGAACACTATTGATTTTAAATCAATCTATCTGATCATTTTGGTTCGTACACATTCACATTCCATACAAACTTAAATAATTCTTTTGATTGTGTAAAGCTGCTTTGCGACAATGACAGTTGTTAAAAGCGCTATACAAATTGAATTGAATTGAATTAAATAGACAGAATTTTTTTTTTTTTTTGCTGGAAAAAGGTTTGGTGAGACCATAAACAATATCAACGGGAAATTAAATGTCAGCTCTGTATCTTGTGTGAGACAAACACTAATGATTTTGCAGCACAATTCTGGAAATGCTGACTGGTGAGTTCTGTCATATATGCAGGCATCTAATGTTAAATAATTCTACTTTTATATCTTTATTTTTAGTATGAGGGCAGTGACAAAAGTAATGCAAAAGTGGCCATTAACTGACATAAGTTATTTAAAGTACATATACAAAGGTACTACTCAACATACAGTAGTAATTATATTTAAATTGATTCTGCCTCATGTGTATAACACTTGATTAAAAAGTAAGTAGTAATAACACTCGAAGAAAGTTTTTTGTCTTACTTAAGACATTACAAAGTAATAGACAGAATATGTGGATTTCTGGGAGTTTTGTTGCTAAAGCTTTGTTGTTAAATCTTAACCAAGGAACTAAACTCCAACTGATTTCTATTGATTTTGATGTGCTGATAAGTTAAAAAAGTTAAATCTTTTTTTTTTTTTTTATGAAATTGAATGAAATCATCATTTAGTAGGGAATTCCCTTTATGCTTGTTCCCTTTATGCTTGTTCCACTTAATCCCTTAATTAAGTGATTATGCCTTGCATAAGCTTCCATCTCCACTTTGTTTCAGCCTGGAACTAAAATGGACCAACATACTGTAGAATTGCAGTAGAGGCAAGGCATATGAAGTGCCATATGGAGTTTGCTAAAAAGCCATGTAGAAGACTTTAAACATGTGATACCGGTTTTTACACAGAGCTACATTTGGCGGAAACCCAACATTGCTCAATGACTCGCTTAACAGTGAAGCATGATGATGGTAACATTATGTTGAACTATAGTCCTGGCTATAGCTATATTTTTATCTGCATTTCTGAATAATATCCTTACCTGGTCAGACTTTTAGAGAGTCTCCCCTTGGCATAGTCATGGTTTTTATTTAATTATTTTTAAATGCAGATTGGGAAGAATTGTCTTTTCAAGTTGTACTGTAGCAATTCCTTCAGTTGAATGTGCATCTGAAATGCATAAAATTATTCTGTTTCTATAAAAGCACCACATTTGTAATGTATCAATTTATTGTTCTGTATTAGTAAATATCATACCCCCTGGTATGAAGAGGAATTTTTTTTTTTTTTTTATTTAAACCTAAAATTGTTGGTTGGTATTTTTCTCTTTTCATTGTGTATGCACTTGCTGTTGCCTGTTTCTCCAGTTACTGCTGCATGCAGAGAATGTTTGGATGCAACCAAGTCTCACACAGGGGTGGGGGGGTGTTATTCTTTGCATGCCAATTACATTGAATCTGGAAAATACTTTATTTAAGTTTTATAATGGTCATTTTTCAGTTCAATTCAATTCTATTTGTATAGCGCTTTTAACAATTGTCATTGTCGCAAAGCAGCTTTACACAATCAAAAGAATTATTTAAATAATATTTAATAAAATTATTTAAAATTTGTTACATTTCTAAACATAGTATAAATAATAAGTAATTATAAGTAATAAGTCATTATTGGAGGGTTACAAACCCCCGTGCCCCCCCGTAAAATTACGCCTCACTCACTCTCAATTCTGTGCTGCTCAGCTCTCACCCGAGCTCTTGCTTCCTCCCTCCCTTTATTCATTCTGGGTTCACTGTGATACAGAACACATTAGACAGAATTCTCCACAGGTGTAATTTAGTCACCACTTACCTCTTACTTCCCCCTCCCTTCAGAGACGAGTGCTCAGCCACACACTCACTGCCACAATCATTTTTAAGTAGCTGGTCTTTATGATGCTGTTTGTTAGATTAGTAGTTATACTTAGATAACATGACACTACAGGAACCTGTGAAGATTCTCAGTCTCCATTTAGGTGGTCCAGCAGGTCACCATTTACTGTAACTCCACACATTTCATTGTATAATTTATTTGTCAAGTCCATCAAGGTATCTATTATATTTCCATAAAATAAGTTTAACATAATATGTAAGAGACAAAATTTTATCAGTGGGTCAAAAGTTTGCATACACTGTATTTGTGAGTGTACTTTAATATTTACTGGCATTGCCTTTAAAAGTGTCTTGTGCTTCCTTCCTGGCCATACAAATAACTCAGTTTACAGTACTGTGCAAAAGTCTTGAGCAACCCCTCATTTCCTCATGTTTTGCTTCAAAGCAGACTGACTTTCTTGTATTTTTTTATGTAGTCTTGAGGAATAGTTCTCCGGGCTTCCCGAAGGACTTTTTGGTTTTCATTTTCAGTTTCAGAGGAATGCTTTTTTTTTCTTTTGTTAAGAAAAACAGTGACTTATGGCTCTGAATCATTCGATCATAAAACTATCTAACTTAAGGCATTAACCAGTGAGAAACAGGTGCCGATGATGACAGACAATCAGGCTGGTGATTAGTATACTGATGATGCTGAATGCTGAGTGGTTGGAACAGACGAGAGGGGAAATGAGGTTGCTGCTGAGGTTGTATCTTCAGGCAATTTGCAGCCTGTCACAGTAAAATATTTGTTTCCTTTGTTTATTTATTTCTTTAATTTAATCAACATGGTTTAATACAATTTAATATGAAGAAATAATGAGTGGCTCTAGAGTTTTGCACTGTAGCATAAATGTACATGCAGTTTTTTGTAAAGATGGTTGTGGTAGCTCATTGTTTGGAAAGAGCTCCTGAGAAAGAATCAGTCTTAGCTGAGTTGGATTATCCTACGGTGTCAAGGATAAAAAGGCAATGACCCTTAGATACAACCACAGATTATCACTAAATCAGTTTCTTTCCTCTTTTTAAAAGAGACAGATTATTGTTTAGAATTTTTGCTCCCCTGGAATCCTGGTAATGTGAACTGAAGATGTGATCAATCTCTCTGTAATGAACCTTTTTCAATGTTCTGTGATTTGAACAAAGTTGATGCATAAAAATAAGATTGTGATCTTTGTAGCTGAGGTGTATTTCTGGAATTTTCATCTTTTATTTGTAAATAATTTTGCAAACAGTATTGCAATATGCTGGGCTATTTTGTATAAATTAGAAACATCGAAAAATTAGTCCATTTCATTTCCAAGTTGTAACACTATAAAAACCAGAAAAGTTCAATAGAGGTGAATACTTATTCAAGGCACTGCTAGTGTTCCACACAGAAGCCTATCTTTGTAATAAGGCTAAACATACTGACAAACAAATTAACTTAAAACTTAAAATTGCCTCTCCATGTACTTCCTTCATGTCAGTTTTCGTTTTTTTTTGTCCCAGACATTGATATTTTGGAGTTCCGCGAGTGTGTGAAGCAGTCACGTGAAATCTTCGCCCAGCCTGCCTTTGAGCCGTTCCGGGGTGCTGAGCTGCAGCCTGGCATCTCTGTCCGTTCTGATGCTGAGATTGATGCCTTTGTGAGGCAGAAAGCAGACAGTGCCTATCACCCGTCCTGCACCTGCAAGATGGGCCGATCCACAGACCCGATGGCTGTTGTGGACCCTGAGACGCGCGTGCATGGTTTGCAGGGACTCAGGGTGGTGGATGCCTCAATCATGCCCAGTATAGTCAGTGGTAACCTGAACGCCCCCACCATTATGATTGCTGAGAAGGCTGCTGATGCGATCAAGGGGCTTCCCTCACTCCAAGACAAGAATGTCCCTGTTTATCAGCCAGCTAGTCTGAAGACACAGAGATGAGACAGCCTGCTGAAATAAAAGTGAGGAGTATGTGGAGGAACTTGTGAGTACATGCTAGGGGACATGCTGCCGTACTGGAATGAGGGAACCTAAAATAGTCTTAATATACTGACATACTAAAAAAAAGTTACGTCTTAACACACCCTGTCTTTTAACATGCTAAAAGACTTTTAATGCAGAATGCCATACTTTATAATATAGTACCGTATGATGAATGAGCCTTTTAAACAAATTATTTAATATTTGCACAGTTGCTACAGTCTTATAAGAAAGTATAATGTTGTAAACAGATACTATGATACAAGATCTTATTCTTATGCCTCATTCTTTTAATATTAAGGAGCAATTGGTTGTAGTGAACACGTATGAAATTATGGCTTAGAAACTTGAGCTCTTTGTTGATAGATTTTTAAAATGTGAATGTTTTAAAATCTAGTTCCGTTAATTACACTATATGGAGGCTCTTAATTATTGAATGGGCAGGCTTAGTGGATGTTCCCACCTATTAGTCTGTTTGCGCAGTCCAAATTGGACAGAATTTGATGCTTATGCCTTGTTTACGGTTTGGTTTGATTTGGATTCACACTACACATAATTAAATGGAAAAAATAACATTGTCCAGAAAAATGCTAACACCAGGGCTGGATGCAAATTGCATGAACACTACTTATGTGAAAGCATACTGAATGTATTATTGCACAAACCTGTTAGGAACTGTAAGTTGTAATGTGTCTATAACAAAGAGAGTTACATTTTCTTCAGCATGGATAAGCATTACTGAGCTGCTGTAACAAAATCAGGAATTACTGATCTGTCTGTACTTTGACAAAGTATTAAATATCAGTTGCACAACCAGAATAACGTGAGTTTGTATGGAATTATACATTTCTGAATCAGTGACTAACAAAGCACATTGAAGTACATTCTGACAGTTTGAAGAAATAAAACATGAAGGTTGGAAGCAATGCAAAGTTATTTACACTATTATTGGTTTACTAGTCTGTTAGTTCCTGTTGTGTTGATGATTACCATAGCACTGAGTATTTTTAAACAGTTTATTTGGTTAGAAAATAATCCAGGCCAAGAACAAGAGAGAATAGCTAATGTACAAAAACAGATTGTCCATCGATACAAAACTGGCAATTCTGGGCAACGAGCTACAGGCAGATCTCAGAATACTTCAAATAAATAGTTATTGAACAAAAATGTATGATGTACACAAAATCACTATATGAAAATAAACCATTTGAATTAAAACCTTTACATTGCCTTGTAAATTCTCTTCATAACATAATTTAACATCATTTTCCTAATAAAACTGCTGTTCAATGCAAAAAGGACTTGTGTACACTTGAATGCCCTATACCTAATTTTAAAGATTTAAAATGACAATGATGAAACAAATGGCAACGAGATATATTTGAAATACAGATGATGCATGTGAATTTTATAGTTTCATTTGAATTTTAGCTTTAAAGTTTGGTATCGTCTCAATAACCGCCTGCTTATTATCCAGCAGTCCTGTCCTGGCTTATCAAGTTGGCTTAAAAACAGCTAGTGTTTTTGTTTTTTTGTTTTTTCCTATCAAATGCATATTTTTGCCTAGGCTGTTTGATGCATACATTTCCAAATTCCAAATATGAAAATGAGATCACTGAGGACATTGCAGAGTATGATACCAGAAATGTTTCTCAGAGCCCTTGTTGGTAAAGTATGATACAAAGCAGTTTGGCTTTGTGCAGGTTTCATGCATTCGTGCGATGCAAGTGACGCAGATGCAGTGTTTTACTATGTATAAAAATAATACAAACACAATTCATGACTGGATCAGTGAGTGTGGCATGGCTGTGAGTGACAGATGCAGTATTCCCAGCATCTCATTCATTTTTGAAACAGAATTCATCCCTGGGATTTTAGTCAAATGCGACTAACACATTTTCAAATGGAGTGTATAAACTGACTGTGCAGTACAAAACTATGATATGTCCACACATGGACCAACAAGTTTGTAATGTAACATGACATTTCATCAAATGGGCTTTAGAAAAGATTGTCTTTGTGTACAGTAGCATGAAAAGTGCAAAAAGCAGTTTTTAGTTTCAAATATCTCTAGGCGAAAAGTGTGAAAAAAAGCTCTATGGCTCAGACAATACATCAGGTTTCATTTGTCAAAAGCAAACAACCTTGGAGTTTATACCCTTTAAAATTGGGTTAAAAACAGAAGTACCTATTAAAGCTTTCTTACATCCTTGTTGCTGGCAAAAAGATTAGACAAAAAAAGATATAACCCAAACTTGAATATGGAAATACTGGAAACTGTTTACATAATGGTAGTTACATATGTAACTGTAGTTTAATGAACCCCGGATAACCATCGGGTGCAGTGAGAATCACCTACGTGCTTTACTGTGCACATGTGCATGCATACTGAGATAATTTTATAAAGTCACAAAGTTGGATAGGAGAGTATTTTTACAATATCATTAAATATCATAAATACCATAGTCATACAGCCAATTGTCCCTGGAATGTTCTCACTTTTAATAATGAAATATACTTTACAGCGCAGTGATTGTTTTCTTTGCATATCCTAGCTTTTTAGAGTCAGAGCACAGGATTGGCCATGATACAGCACCCCTGGAGCAAAGAGGGTTCAGTGTCAGCTTACTGATGCTGGGACTTGAACCCCCATCCTTCTAACCAGTAACCAAGAGCCTCAACCATTTGAGCCACCACTACAGCTTCTCCAGGGCATAGGCTAGCATCTAGAATAGCACTCTTTAGAATCCTGACCAAGAAGGAGAAACAACCCTTGAGAGTGGCATATCATGAAACTGGGCATCTGGCCCAGATGTATGCCATAACGGTGTGTCCACCACTTAGTGGCAGACTCTCTGCAAGTGAACAGTGAGCTATCAGTGTTGATGTTTTGGAAGCAGGAAAAACGGGCAAGCGTAAGGGTCTGAGCAACTTGTATACATGGGATCCAATAGATGCAACAGATCTAGCCCTTAGGAGTAACACCATTCAAGAAAAAGCTTTCGCCTAAGGACATACAAGACCTGTGTATTATGAAGGCAAACCTTTAAAGCAGCTGTATTCTGGGGTACCCACAATTGTGAGTGCTCGAACACAGAATCAGGATGATCTACTGAGCTCTGTAGTAGGGAAAGCACAGACAGACCTATGACAAGTTTTAGGTACAGTAGGTCATGATGTCAGACCACGACGTCATGACCTACTGTACCTAAAATTTGTCATCAGTGTACCTGCCTTCAGGAAATGATTATCTGAATGTTTAGGAATACAGGGCAAGAGTGAGCCAACTGTCTAAATCCCTCTTTAAACTCCACTAGAAGCTTGGATGGTGGCACAGATAATTTAGCCAATCCAAGGTTATGCATCCTGCTGGTTCCCCAGCATTATAGTATCCAGTTCAAATCACCTCCCCCAGAGTGGCTGCCTTTCCTGTTCCTGCAAGCTAACAGGAACCATCGCAGACCTGCTGGCAACTGGGAGACAAACATCTCTTTATCACGCTCTTATACTGACGCAGTGAGCACAAAGTAGGTACCTGTCTTTAGCTTCCTAACAATTCAGACACTCATTGCATATGTGCAAATCTTGCATCAGGTCTCATTAGGCTGAAAATTGGGTAGTACAGCCCAAGTGAAGAAAACAAGAGGAGCATTGTAAGGAGGGAAAAACGAAGTCCTGCACCACTCCTGGATAGTGTGGTGGAAGAACAACTCAAAGGTAACAGATGCCGCATAGTTTTGTGGTGTTCTGGAGTAGGTATGTAGAATTTACAAGAAAGAACAAAAATAAACCCTGTATGGCTTTTTACTGTATGATGTGTATAAAGTAAGGTAAAAGGGAAATATGACCATATGACAGCGATATTTATTGCTTATACAACATAAAATGTACTTTGAATGTGGACATACTCATAAGAAGGTGATTCCAAGTGATTCCACTGCACCTGGCAGTTAGGAGAGGTGAAACAGAATGTTTCTTCAAATAACTGTACCCATGCAACCAGGCTGGCATTAAATTTAACCATAACTGAATCTTTTTTACTTAAGTGACTTTCACTGTTTGAAAGGCATTACTTGAATAGTTTAGAATTGTTTAATTTCTTAAAATGCTATACTGTAAACTGTGACTATAAAATCTTTAGATAATCCTCTGTGAAGGTTTTTGAGCTGTCCAAGTGACCAACAGTACCAACCGACAAAAAGTGTCTGTAGTCACACAACCATTCTTCTAACTAGACTTATCATCATAAGAGATAAAGACGTGGGTTAGCGTTTGGCTTATAAGATCATTTAAGCTGGCCCACTCTGGCTTTGATTTATCTGTGGAGTCAGTTTTGGACAGCCTAATCAGAGAGCAGCTTGGAATTGACAGTATGATTTACACTCATGCAACTGTTGCGACAGTTGTTTAGACAATCTGAAAAAGGGCAAAAAAACTGTTTCACTCCCCATCCTAATGTCTTTGGTCCCTAAGGGAACATGCTGACATTACATTAGAGCCTGACTGGTAGAGGTAGCAAAGGTGCAGTGTGGAGTTAGCAGCTCTTGGGTAGTGCAGATGTGTGTAGGTAGTACTTCACATGACTGGTCACCTGAGGAGTAGGAGTGTGTGATGAGGACAGCAGGAGTTTTCACACACATTCTTCAAAACCCATGCAAAAAAAATTCAAACAGAACCTTAAAGGTACAAAGCATGAAAACATGGCTTATACTACATCAACATGTCTGTAAAAATAAATGGTATTTAAATGTCACTCAATGGTACTACATCTCTCGTAAAGCAGCATTGGTAACCCATACGTCTACACATGATGCACAGAAGCAGACCTTCTAATGTGACCTTCATGCTTCCAAAATGTGAACTTTGTAGAAGTAATGTGATCAAAAAATATACACTATCGTTCAAAAGTTTGGGGTCACTTGCAATTTTCTTTGTTTTTGTTTAGTGATTTATTTTCTACATTCTACAATAATACTGGGGATTTCAAAACTATAAAAAAAACTTGTATGGAATTAGGTAATTACGTGACAACAACAAAAACAACAGTTAGTTGTTATTTTAAGACACAGAGGTCAGCCTTTC
>JAOVVA010000036.1:8469430-8483975 GCA_028565275.1 Leiocassis micropogon | reverse complement strand
GTAGAAAGAAATAAAAATCAGGAACCATCATGGAGTTAGAAAGTGACCCCAAACTTTTGAACGGTAGTGTATATATAACTGACCATGAGTAAAGATCACTTAAACACTTGGGAAAGGCGCATTATTGTAAAGAATTGACAGTAGAAATGACAGAATTTGGACTAACCTGTTGTTGGGCCACTTAATAGTCAGGATAGGGAGCATAAAGATTGGACTTTAAAGCAATGGAAAAAGGTCATGTGGTCTGATTGACAGTATTCCAAAGTAATGGGTGCATCGGGGTAAGAAGGGAAGCACATGAAGCAATGCACCGATCATGCATAATGCCCACTGTACAAGCCTGTGGAGGCAGTGTTATGATCTGGGGTTGCTTCAGTGAAAAATGTTTTGTGCAGATTTATCCTGCCTCCAGGTACACATGCCCATTTTGTAATGTGTCACATTAGAAGGAATGCATGGTTCTTATGCACATCATGTGGATTTTGCATTGATGCTGGCTCAAACCATGGCTAGACTGAAATGTTCTTCATAAATACTTTTAGTCATGGGTGTAATATTACTGTCTTTGTGCGAAAATATTTGTTTCTTAATTTCTTAACATATAGTATAAATATAGGGAGAGGTTTGCCTAGACTTTATGCTGTGTTGTCTGATTCTCCCTTATGCACCTAATGATGTGTTTTTGCTTGATGACATGGTAAGGGGGTGATATTGCTTAACAGGTTTATCTGGCTGTTTTGTTATTCCTTTTTGAGTGACACTGGGAATGGACAATGAATGGCAGTGTATCAAAGCTAATTACTAGCTTTCGTGTACATTGGGTAAGGCAATGGAGAGGGATATGACTGCAAGAAGATTTTTTTTTTGGTTGATATGTAAAGAATGTGGAAAAATATTCTTGTAAAAAGCTGTTGAGAAACACACACATGCACACGCATACATACATACAGCTGAGAGCTCACATTTTTGTGTCTAATTTTTCTGCAGCAAGCCCATGTCCCAGTTAGATGACGGCTGTAAAAATGGGATAGAATTTTGCTTGGTTAATCGGCCCAGAGAGTTGTTTGTCTCCACTCCCATAGAAGGCACTATTTCTCCTTTCATCTGTTTGTTCTTTTTTTTTTTTTTCTTTTTAGTTTTAGCAAATGCTATAAATTTGAAATGCATATAATTTCGTCTGTGAGGTCTTCCTCATATTTACTGTTCGGCTCGGTCTCCTCATCGCTGTAGTTGTGGAGACTGTGGCCTATGATGCTCTGGGGTGTGCCTGTGCCATCTGATGCCATGCTATTGCCCAGACTTCCATTTAGCAAGTTGCTTGCTGCGCTTTCCATTTCATCAATAGTCAACTCGCATGCATCTGCAATCTCATGTTTGGTTGCTGCAACAAAATTTGGGTCCTTTGCATATTTTCCCAGTCCCTCTGATATCAACACCTAGAGAGAGAGAAAAAAAAAAAAGTCAGCTTAGGTTTTACTACAATGTCTATAAGGTGTAAATGACCTACCTGCTTGCCTAAAAAATGACTAGTTAAATACAAAAAAAGGAAAATTAGGTCAACATAAGCGATCTATAATGCATCAAGAAATACGAGACCAAACAGTAAAATTCACACTCACTGCCTCCACCAGACTATGAGCGCTGCCCCTCTGCTGTAGATACTGACTGCTGTAGGCAGGTGGTATCTGTAAGAGGGAGGAAGTGGGTGTGACCGATTTAGGTGACCAATCATGGCCCTTCTGGGTGTACCAGGAGCTGCGACGAGCCAGTGCTGGAGTGCTGCTGGCACTGGGTGGAGCTCCATGCCAGTCCACCTGGATGAGAGGGGTGTAGGATGGGGGCGTGTCCGGGGGTGTGGACCATGAGTGGATCGAGCGTGTAGGAGAGAGTCGTGCTCGGCTGGAGTCTAGGCCGGCTACAGCCATCACCTACATGCATGGAATGGATGATTTTCAGTAATGGAGGGTATTGTAGAATAAATAAAAAGTGTAAAATCAAAGCAGCAGTGCATGTTAATATTTTGCATGGTTGTTCTGGGGACTGGAAAAAAAAAGAAAGAAAGGATAAACAGCATTTTTGTGAGGGGTTTGCATGTGAAGGCTGAGCAAATTTGAAGGTTGGATAAGATTTGTATCTATCCAAAAGGATGTGTAATGTAATAGAATTTATAAGCTCATTTATACAACAGTTAGTTCCATCCAAAGTAATCTGATTATACAAGAGGTGATATAGAACAAAACACCACTGGGACATTTAACTATACAGTATGTATTCTTTACAGGTGTGAATTTGCATCATGGGTGTTCTAGGAATCTAACAACTGTCGGGCGCCAGCGTGGGTGAAAGTAGGTCAGTCCGGTTCACAGTACGGAGAAGTGGGTGCCAGGAAAAACCCACATTTAAAGCCTGTCACTGAAGCACGTTTGTCTGAAGCAAGAAGCAGTCAATGGAAAATGTTTTTGGAAAGCAAGAAAACATCACTTTGCCTCCTTAGTATTTGCTTCCAAGTCGTTCCAAATTGCCTCTGAACCATCTGTGTTTACAGCTCACCCTGGCTACAAAGCTAACTAGCTTCTAACACAAGGCTGAATCCCAAATCCATCTAAAATTCTAAGGCAGAAGAAGTTAAGAATAAGAATAAGCTCCATGGTTTGTTCTTCTCACCTTTTCAACTACATACTGTAGTATTGGTAAGAATTTAACGCTACTTTCACCCCACTTAATTGCACAAATTGCTGGTCACCAGCTAAATGTTAGTTCCTCAGGGCGTGGAAGGATATGTGTTGGTAGAGCAAAATAACTAATTAAATAAACAAGCAAACCATAATCTGTGGAACTGTTGTATAAAAGCAAAATCACACCCAAGGTCATGCTGTTGTACCGCGTATCAGCAGGTCAGTGATATCCTCATGCCTACAGTACGGAATGCATCACAGCCATGGTGAGACTTCTTCTCGTGTGATATCGCTTAAATGAGAAGCTAGCACGAGATGCCAAAGAAACAAATGGCACATGCATAGCATGCTACAACTGATGGCGCATGTGGCAATTCCTCTTAAGACTCCTTTTTGGTTAAAATGAGTGAAGTACAGGAAAACATTTTGAAATTCTATAAATTGATTCCATAATCTGTCATAAAATATAAACAATTAATGTGATATGAATAACATTTCATATGTTATCAGGAAATTATGTCATCTTCAAGCAGTAACTTAACTTTTTTTTTTTAAATCTAAGAACTCAAACTTTTTTTAACTTGCATCCCGCAATGATCTGGAATGGTTCCAGTGATCAGACAAAAAATAGGACTAACAGCAAAAACCACATCCCACAGCGGGAAACTGGTTGAGCAGCAGTTTACTTCATCACTCTGCTCTGGTTCGAACCATCTTAATGTACTATAGGACAGACGGTGCTATGCAGTATTACCAGAGCTTTGTGTGTGTGTTGGTATGTGTTTACTGGGGTTACCTGATGCTGCATTAGTTGCAGAGGTAGAGCAGTGTGCTGATGAAAGGAGGGAGAATGAGGAGTCTCATCCTGGCTTCTTTGTCTGCACAGACACTCAAAGTTGAAGGAAGGTCTATGAGGAGCTGTGTGAAGGTAAAACAGGCAGAGAAATTTACGATGCACATTTGACCTTCAACACTTTCAGAAACACTCAGCACTGAAGAGCATATGGTTGAACGGCTCAGAGATTTCCAGACCCTTAAAATAGCCTAAAGAAAAAAAGCTGGAATGTAGCTTTACATTACATACAGTACCATATGTAAGTAAATGTTATTAATCTGTCCCTCCAGAATTGATCTGTGCGGATCTTTTATCCGGGTAAGTGGCAGACAAACACCTAGCTGTCCACATAATGGTTATGCAGCTGCAAACTACTGTATGATGAGTTTTAGAGTTTTTAGAGTTCATTGTGGAGACCTTCCTATCACAGCCAGCATTAACCTTTTCAGGAGCCTCAGTAGATTTCTGAGGGACTTCACTCTCCACATAGGCCTTGGGTGCCCATGATACTGTCACTAGTACACCAGATGTCCTTCCTTGGACTACTTTCATTAGGTGATAACCACTGCATACCAGGAACACTCAACAATACAAGAGGTTTTTACGACACTCTGACCCAGTTGTCTAGAAATGACAATCTGGCCCTCGATCCTTACTTTTACTCATTTCTTTTTGCTTCTAACACTCCAACAGATACTTCATTTGCTGCTTAATATATTATATATTATATTATAGGTACCATTGTAGTGGAAAATCAATGCTATTCCTTTCATCTGTCATTCATTTAATGCTATGGCTGGTTGATGTATTTTATGTTCTGCAGTATACAATTTAAATAAACAGGGGTTGGACAATGAAACTGAAACACTGGCCAATTTAGTGTTGGAGGTTTCATGGCTAAATTTGACCAGCCTGGTGGCCAATCTTCATTGATTGCACATTCCACCAGTAAGAGCAGAGCGTAAAGGTTTAATTACCAGAGTAATACCACAGTTTTGCTTATAATACTGCAATGCACACAATATTATGTGTGACATATCAGAGTTCAAAAGAGGACAAATTGTTGGTGCGTGTACCGCTGGCGCATCTGTGACCAAGACAGCAAGTCTTTGTGATGTATCAAGAGCCACGATATCCAGGGTAATGTCAACATACCACCAAGAAGGACGAACCACATCCAACAGGAGTAACTGTGGACACAAGAGGAAGCCGTCTGAAAGGGATGTCCAGGTGCTAACCCGGATTGAATCCAGAAAAAATAAAACCACAGCTGCCGGAGAATTAAATCTGCACCTCAACTCTCCTGTTTCCACCAAAACTGTTCGTCGGGAGCTCCACAGGGTCAACGTACATGGCCGGGCTGCTATAGTCAAACCGTTCATAGTCACTCGTGCCAATGCCAAACGTCGGTTTCAATGGTGCCAGCATCGAAAATCTTGGGCTATAGACAATGTGAAAGATGTATTGTTCTCTCTGATGAGTCCACCTTCACTGTCTTTCCCACATCCGGGACAGTTACGGTGTGAAGAAGCCCCAAAGAAGCGTACCACCCAGACTGTTGCATGCCCAGAGTGAAGCATGGGGGTGCATCAGTGATGGGTTGGGCTGCAATATCATGGCATTCCCTTCTAGATGGGCACGTCACTGCCAAGGCCATGACCATGTGCACCCAATGGTTCAAACATTGAACCATTGTTTTTGTGAACCACTGAAGGCGGTGCCATGTATCAGGATGATAATGCAACAATACACACAGCAAGACTGGTGACAGAGTGGTTTGATGAACATGAAAGTGAAATTGAACATCTCCCATGGCCTGCACAGTCACCAGATCTAAATATTATTGAGCCCTAAATTATTGAGATCTAAATATTATTTGGGTTTTTTTGGAGGAGCGAGTCAGGAAACGTTTTTCTCCACCAGCATCACGTAGTGACCTGGCCACTATTCAGCAAGAAGAATGGCACAAAATCCTTCTTGCCACTGTGCAGGACTTGTGTCAGTCATTCCCAAGACGAATTGATGCTGTATTGGCTGCAGTAGGAGGCCCTACACCATATTAATGAATTATTGTGGTCTAAAACCAGGCGTTTCAGTTTCATTGTCCCACCCCTGTATATTGTAAATTCTCTGCTTATTAGGTGTTGTCTAATAGGCAAATGTTTCATTGATGAAAAAATGCAGAGAAAAACTACTACAGTAAATCTTTTTTGCAGACTTTAGATATGATCTCACCCTGAGGTGTTGAGGGTAAAAGTCTTCTTATCGGCGATTTCTTGGGTTCTTGACAAATGGGCTGCTCATCATCATCATAAAAACACTCGGGGTCTTGGGTCTCATGAGGAGGGTTTGACTCCAAGCTGCTTACTGTGTCCTTATACTCTCTATATGACCTCCTGGAGCCAGGGACGTAAAGGAGCATAAAGATAATGCATACGCATAATTGATTAATAAAGAAACTTATTGTACAGATGGATTTTAATGTTTTGCCAGTAATTAATATCGGGATGTAGAATACTGTATGTCGCAAAAGATTTATGTCATTAATGTTGAAGCGAAGATCTAGCAAAGTAAATAAATAAATAAATAAATAAATAAAGCATGGAAAAGTTTAGAACAACAGCAATTAGAAGAAGTATAAGCCAAAATAAAAGATGAGAAATTTTTTTTTGACGAAAATGACCAAGGTACTTGTATTATTTGGATATGACTTGAAGCTGAATAGTGCGTTCATATTTACTTTGTTATATTATGTTATTAAATTTATTCAATTTTCATGGGGTTTCTTTGGGTTTTTATGGTCTCTTTTGTGTTCAATGTCACAGTAGAAAAAAAACACTATTGTGTATACACAACTGCTACAAAAAGCCATTGTGAATGCATAGTAATTTTGTATGGATCCTTTTCAGTGATTTTAGAGGAAGCATAATATATCACTACATACATTGTTTCGAGATATGAAATTATCCATATTTGTCCATCACCCAGCCCTACTCGGGCTATATATGACCCTGCCAATAAAGCTGCTATGAACTGAATACAGTAAGAGTGTAAGATACCTATCCGCGGCCAGCATGAGGTCATCGTCCTGAAACTCCTCCCCACTGTAATACTCGACTGAAGCTCTGTCATCATCGCTGACATCACGGTGGAGGGAGCCTTGTCGGCAGATGGTGGGGTAAAAACCAGCTGTTGAGTCTGACCTGGAATTGATTGGATAAATGAAACTCTGCATGAAACTTATGAAATCTGCCAAATTATTGTCTTTATTTACATAGAAACAACACATATCCCCTGTATAAGTTTAAGACATTGTATGCCATGTAAATTAATAAAGAGCATACAAATACCTAATATAGGTCTCATAGTATCGTGGTCTGTTCCGTCAGGCACATATGCGTGCATACATAGATGGACGGATGGATGGACAGGCATAAAAGATAAAATAGAAAACCGTTATCAGATGAGAAAATAGTTTTTAAACAAAGAGTTTATTTTTTATTGACTCACTGTTAATGAAATGAAATGTAGCAGCATCACATATTCATTAATAGTGACTGGATTCAGATAAGATGCAAGGATAAGGTGCAAAAAAAAAATATTTATCAACAATCTTATTTGTGACTGGGAAAAATGAAAAGGAATTTCAGAACAAAAAATAATGCTGTTGAACTAGACAAATCAGGAATCGAGTTAATGTATAATTATATATAATAATAAATAATAATATATAATTATAAAAACTAGCAATAAAAATGTCTGAACCCTGGAATTGAACTCATTATGAAGAAGAAATAAAAACCTTCTGATTGTGCATTTTGTCTTCACACTATTATGCCCCATTTAGACAATGCTAGTAGAGAGACGGCCATCGAAATGCTTTAACTTGGTGAATACCAGGAATACCATTTGCAGGCTGGAACAGATCCTGAACAACTGACTCCACTGTTGCTCACCCCAGGGTCTAGAAGCCCATGAGTTACAATGGCAAGACAAGACAGACTAGCATGATGGTGTTATTTAAGAAATTGTATAGAAAAAGCTGCTGGTACAGTATTTCTGGTTACACAAAGTCGTCGGACTATTCAATTATTCGTCTGAATTTTTAATTTCTCGTGCTGATAGACAGATTTTTTTTTCATATTTATCATTTTTATTTATTTAAAGTCTTAATTATTTGATATAAATACTGTACATTCTGTATAAACCTACATGTTTCTCCATGAGTATACAATAAATGTGGAAGCTTTGCAACAGTCTTCCATGATACAAAATAGTATTGCATTGCAAAAAATGCAACTCACAATAATACTCATTATAATTTCATAATAGTTTCATTAAAACAAATGAAAAAGACAACAAAAAATAAATAATTTTTTTCCTTCGCAGTCATGTGGCATAGCGAATACCATGCAAAAACCAGTACTAGACTGCTTGTTTGGACTAGGTCTTACTTTCCTGTAAATTATAAGGGCCCAAACACTATGACATCACCACAATGACATTGTAGTTATTATTATTAGGGCCCAAACACTATGACATCAACATGATGATGTCATAGCTATTACATCACTGTCATTGCTATGATAGTGCTGATGTCTGAAAGTGCTGCTGTCATGTAGTTCCGCTTTTTGAAAGTGATGATGTCATTGTGTGTGAAGGGCCCTCCTGTTTTTTTTTTCCACCACTAGTTCGTGTACTTTTCCATTGCAGGAAATGAAAACTCCTTTGTGATTCCTCTTGCATGTTGTTTTAGTCAAGACCTTTATAAACACTGCTAACAAGTCATGTCTCACATGCACATTACACACATCCTAACACACACATCACAAATGTTAACACACAGACTTACACACCACACACACAAACACTAATAAAATACAAAATGTGTAATAAAATACAAAAATCAATAAATAAAAATGCTCTGAGCTCTAAGTGTAAACCTTTTGCTGGCAATATGTACATATTTGGAAACTATTTAAGTGTAGAAAAGCTAATCCTTAATATACACCTCAATATGCATAACATTTTGTCTCCAACAAAACTCAACCCAATGGAAATGTGCTCTCACCTCTTAAAATGAGACTTTCGCTGTGATTCTGCATCACTCCTGAGGTTGAGGTAGGAACCCAGGGAAGACACCCGGCTTCTGGTGGGCCGATCTGCATGAGGGCGGTGCTGCCCTCCGTTGGTAAGGACAGGCATGCATGGCACATTGGCATTGTTGAGGTTGGAGTTCGAGGATTTAGGGGACTTGAAGCACAAATTGGGGTTTGAATATGGACGATTTTGGGCATAAAGAGGCTGCGGAGGAGGTTCAACTTGGACATAGAAGGGAAGGGGTGGGACGTGGAGGGGTCGCTGGGTGACGTTAGTGGAGGTGGATGAGCCTCTGTGATCCCCGTTGACATGATTGACATGGTTTCCAAAGAGGCCACCATTTCTCTGGGAGGTTACAGGGAAAGAGAAGGAAATGAATGCACTCATAGATACTTTAACCTGTGAACACACAGTATTCTCTGATGCTATACATGATAAGAAAAATAGTCATACAGTTGATATTAAACAGTTAATAAAGCTCTATATAAACATCATGGAACTACATTTTAACTGTTGAAAGGAGATTATTGCATATTTTGGATGCCTTCAGCATCGCTTTACAATGTAGAAAGTAATAAAGATCAGGAACGACCGTGGAGTTAAAAAGTGATCCCAGACATTTTGAGCCGTGGTGTACAGTATATACAGTATACTGTACATATACGGTACATATATTTAGTCTTCAGCAGGTTAGGTAGTGCTTACAGTTCTCACAGACACAACATGAACAACTGAATGGAGCAATGGTCCCCACTTCTTTCCCTCACAGCTCAATGAAAACAGACACATGCAAGGACGCAGGAGCCGCAACACTATTTTTAGAGAACTCATTTTTACCCGGTATATGTCTTCTTCTTCATCAGGGTTAAAGTCTACCAGATCTTCATCTTGTAGGTCACATGATATGGCTCTGCGAATCTCAGGGCCGATGTCATGCAGTGTCCGCAGACCAGCCTACCATGAAAACACGTATGAAATCACAAATACACAAAAAACACACCCACACACACATACCTACACACATTAAACTAGCAAAAGTCTCTTGGCTGTTAGTTCTAATTAAAAAGCATTCCTCATGGGGACAAGCTAAATATCCCCCAAGGTCAAAACTGTGACATATTCCTACAATCATGGAGACAAGCTGCTATACATAAAAATATAATTATATGGCCATACACACAAACAGTAAATATTCATTCTGAGCTTCTGGCTTCACTTTTCATAGTGGCGTTTGTGTCACACTGTGTTTTTGGTTCAGATATCAATACATTCTGCATGTATTCATTATGCAAATACAATGTCATACACAAAGGGAATTTTAAAAATCCTATATGTGGCTTGGAGCCAGGCAGAAAAAATTCCACCAGTCTGGGCAAGCCGGAAAAGCTGAAAAGCCGGTATTTGTAGGTTGAAAGGCAGCTATTGTCTCACCTGTAGTGCAATGGCGGTGCTATGACTGGCAGGGTGGCGTCCCACAAGACCGAGCTCTTTGCGTTTCTTGAATTTCCTAAAGTAGTCCTGTATCAGGAACGTGGCATAGAACTTCCCCACTGTGACCTCGTCATCTGAGAGAGAAAAAAAACACACAAATACTGTCTTCACTAACACCAAAATGAATCACTGTAAAGTTTCTAGAAGTGTGGGACAAGTACCCTGAGGCTGTCTTGTTTCCAGAGATACAGAACACCTTATATCACTGTACATCATGCACAGGCATTTGTTAAACTAAATGACATAAGGTCGTTTTTTTATTGTTGAGTTTTATTGTTGAGCAAAATAGGCAGCTAACAAGAGTGATGTATATTTTTTGATTATCACTTGTGTATACATTATAAGTGTAAAGTTAATAAGAAAAAAAAAAAGTTTACAGGTTAAATGAATTATACTAAAAAAGTCCCGAACAGTGACTTTTGCACAAATTACACCCTTAGATAATCGGAAATTATAACAAAAGGAGATTTCCTAAAATAGTTCATATAGATATTTTTGCTATCGACATAATCCTTTGAATCTTCATACTTACCACGTGGCTCTAAACTTCAGAAAGTCCAGAAGAATCATTCTCAATAATGTTATCTCTTCCAGTGTTATCTCTTAATGTTATCTCTTAAAGTAACTCAAAAATGCTGCTGGCTTACTGGATTTTTTTTTTTAGAACAAAACAAAAAAAAAATGGATCTGGGCCTATAGCACATACAGTCAAAATGTTTATATATACCTAGGATAAAGATCAGTTCTTACACATTTCCTTTGGCAAGTCAATTAGCGCATCTACTTTGTTCCCGTCCCACTTTATTTTAAAGTGATCCATTAGAGACTGGTTTATTTCTGCTTTAATTCACATTGTCAGAAATCAATTGGGTCAACAGTTTACACAGACCAAGTTGACGGTCTCTTTAAACAGTCTAGCTGACAACTGCGTCTTTCAGTAAGACACTGATCCTAAGCAGAGCTCTGAAGTTAAAACAAAATAGCTTAATGAAGGCAAAGTGAAATCTCATAAAAACAGAGGAAAACATATCTAAACTTAGATATTAGATATTAAAATTTGAATATTGCATGTAGAGCACCAACATAAACAATGTTAAAATAGGTCCAGTGATAACAAGAGTAACTGTGTGGCCTAACATTCAGCAATGCAACTGTGATGTCAGCTGTGTGCAAACTAAAAGTTTTTTTTTTTTTCTTTTTCTTTTTTTGTATGGGTTAATCAAACATCTTATGGTCACAGACAGGATGACAGACTGAGTCTTAAAAGGTTCTAGGTAGGAAAACAGGAAAACAGACTGTGCACTTGGGGTTTATGGGGGTGCTGGTGGTGGTAAGAGTTTGCTAGGGACAAGGGAAATAACATCTTATCAAGTTTGCTTCAGCGAGCGCACTCATCTTACTTTCCGCCGAACGAAACACAGATAAGCACCTGATTCACACAGACATGTATAGAAGAGGTAACATTTACAGTAAAGGATCATGCAAGCATGAAGATAAGATGCTAGGGCTTAGCATGACTACCTCGTTAAATAAATCCGCAAATTGTTTCAGGAAACAGTTTATTTAATTGAACAATATTTGGTACCCAGATTTGGCACTCCGTTGCTTTAATGTGTCAAGATTTTAATGTGCAAATGTAAAGTTCTCTGTTTCACTTGGTTAAGAATGTAAGTACAAAAAAAAAACATTTAACATGCTGTTATTAAAAAAAAAAATAAAAAATCAACAGTGTGTTGGTGTAATGGTTGGTTGTTTATGCTGTATAATTTAATTATATTGTCCTGTTATTAAACTATTAACTATTACTATTAAAGTACTTTCTGATGAATTTCATAATGTAGAATACAATTAAGAAATAAAAAAGAGTTAAAGAAGGAGATGCTCATCTACTCAGGAAACTGTTATTCAGCTTTTCAGCACAAAATCAAGTTCTATCTTATACAATGTATTTTTTCTGTTCTCATTCTCATTCTCAAAATTCAACTGAAAACTCTAATATCTCAAAATCATAAACACTCCTGAGGCCTACAGTATCCCTGGGGACACGAGGCAACAGGCAAGGTACACCCTGAATACACCCTCACACACTCCGGGCAATCAGGAAACGCCAAATAGCCTAAACTCACTTTGGACTGTGGGAGGAAACCAGAGTACCCGGGGGAACCCAGCAAGTACGGGCAGAACACGTGAACGTAAACTCCATCCACCCAGACTGAAAGGCAGGACTTGAACTCTCGACCCTGGAGGTGCGAGGCCACTACTGCACCATGTTGTCAGTAATCACAATCAGAACTGGTGTAAATTCCAAATAAATAATATGTGCATGTGGGTTTGTGATCAAACGTTTCTAACCTCCTGCAGGTGGCACCACTTGATCCAGGAGTTTTGAACTAGTTCTCTTCCAGATCTTCTTGATGACGGCCCTCAGTTCCTCATTGGCCTGCTCCAAATTTCCTGAAGATACAATTTATTTTATTTTTTTTTGCAGACCCAAACACACACACACACACACACACACACACATACACACACTAGATTTAATGTTGCATAATTTAATTAAAACACTATATAACTGTTTGTCATGATAATTATAATTTATCTATAAAATAAAAAAAGGTTTTGTCTATTTATTGGTCAGCACTCGCTCTGGACCTGAGACCAGTCTCTGCATGATTTCTGAATGTATGTCTGTCTGTACATCTGTTCAGCAAGATCTTCTTACAGCATCACACAAAACTAGCTGAACAGAATTTAATGAATCGTTGCCAGTCCTTCTGTATTTGCCTGAAGTTTAACTTGTGCCATAAATGAAATCCAAATGTTGAGTAGAAGTGAAGTTATGCGCAGTTATGTGGCAGATTTTAAACCGCAAGTTCCGGTACTGTACTGCGCAACAGTGGGCGCGTCTTAAATCAACCGATGGATAATACTTAGATATCTACCTGAAGTTTAACCTGAACCAAAAGTAAAATCAAAATGTTATGAATAGTTATGTGCTGGATTTAATAATCTGCAACTTTGTTAAGCTACTTGCTCAACACCTGCACCAATAGGTATCAATTAGAATCTAATTAGGTAACTAATTACTTGGATTAGTTCATATTTTCACAGCTGAAATAACAGCGCCGACATGGTATAAGTGAATTTTAATCTCCTTTTTCAATTTATCATCTGTGATTCCCTCTCCGGAGTGTATTTGACTGATGATGAAAGAACTACAACTGAGCGTAAACAAGGCGTAAGATACTCTTTATATTAATAAGTTAGGCAGAGAGTTCTGCCGTACAGAAACAAGCAGACATGTACTGTACGTGGGCTTCAACCTAAAATAACATTATCACTAATTATATTAAAGCTGATCAGCTTATTATTAGCTTTAACCTTTTTAACTATTTCTACAAACTCTTTACCCATCAACATGGGTATTTACGCTAGTACAACATATTGTAATTTGCAGAATGCTTAGCACTACTGTATGTTTTGCGGTTGAAGAAACGCTGTTGAGCAATAATGTACCAGCCTACCAGCCTTGTAACAGTGCCATTAAATTATACAGACTGATTTCTCTGATATATTTGGAACATTTCTAAACGTCGTTTCTAAATGTGCTGTCTTGCTTTCATATTTCCTGTTGTGTTTTATATTTTGTTGTGTTTTCTGATTTGTACAGAGTCTCTAAAGGGACATGTGTCTGGCACACATTAGAAACATCTAGTGCTTATCCCATAATTGTAATTAGTTTTTACGCAAGTGCAATTTTTTTAAATTTAACTTATGCCCCATTTTTTTTTTTTTTGGTTTGTAAACAGACTTCAGACTTCAAGGCTACTGTGATGTGAAATTTCCCCAAAAGCAAAATGCACTAAAATGAACTAAAATGCATCTCTCACCTTCAGTTTTGATCTTTAGAGCTGTTCTGACCAGAGCAAAAAGGGTGGCATTAAACATGACAGTACCATCACTGTTTAGTGGCATGTTCATGGCAACCAGCCTCTAAAAAACACAAAGGCGATACTATTTCAGGATCACAAACAAAGGCTTAAAGGTATTGTTTCCAGATTATGTCATTACCAGTGTGTGTGTGTGTGTGGGTGTGTTTGGTTGTGTAAGTATTTGTGTGAAAATGGGTCATGTTGAGCAAAGGTTTCTGATATAGTAGCTGAATCTGTGTGCATGCATGTTTAGGTGGGACCCCTAAATTATTCTACAATAAAAGAATATTGATTACAATTGTAATCATATGGTAATTCTAATGATCAGCCCTTGATTAAGGTGTGCAGACTTCTATAAAAGTAGAGGTTTTGGCAGTTTGTTGTTCTGGATCATTTACACTACCGTTCAAAAGTTTGGGGTCACTTTCTAACTCTATGATCGTTCCTGATTTTTATTTCTTTCTATATTGTAAAGGAATGCTGAAGGCGTCCAAAAAATGCATTAATCTCCT
>JAOVVA010000036.1:8438291-8458485 GCA_028565275.1 Leiocassis micropogon | reverse complement strand
TGGAAACTGCAAGCTGACAACGCTTTGCTATCTTCTTGTAGCCTTCTCCTGCATTGTGGGCATCAATAACTTTCATTACACAGCTGCTTATAGGAACCCATGGTTGTTAAGTGTCTGTAAGTGTGTGCACAAGGTTTGAAGAGTCAAAGTATTTGTAAAACTTTGAAATTGGCATTTACTAATGACAGCTGTTGTCATGCATCAGCTCTAATGAGCGGATTAAGGTCTTGTAAAAAGAATCTGAGACTCTGGAACTCTTAGAGTGCCCAAACTTTTGCACAGTGCCATGATAATGTTTAAATTTTTTATTTTTGTTCAATTTATGGCATAAAAAGTAACTATGCATCAATGATAACTATGCATGTGATGTGGATTACCCTGAGGTTGTGTACATATACAGCAGTGCAATACTTTGGTCCTCAAACCTACTGCATTATTTATTACGGCTAAATGTAAATTCTGTTTAAGACTCTCGCAAACAAAGTGCCTCCCCAAGCAGAGCATGGTTACCATAGATACAGTATAGATAAATCAGCCCTAATTATGAAGCACAGCATTGGAAAAAAAAAACATTTAGACACTAGTGTGACCTGGATCTATGGTGTTCGCTCTGGTGGTTAAACAGTATACAAAGAGGTGATATACAGTACAAGGCCTGTGTCCTACACTGACAAGGCCAGAGTGAGAGAGGGTTAAAAGGATGAGAGTAAGGTTAGGGAAGTGGGGGGTGGGGTAAGGTAGGCGTGGGGGTACACGGGGGAGGGACTATACTCACATCTACCTGACTCAGAATGATGTGTACTACGCTGCCAATCACGACCAGGGCATCAAACACATTCCAGGCATCGCCAAAATAACCCTAGGCAAAGAGGATTAACATCCAGCCGGAAAGGAGAGAGGAGGGATGAGGGGAAGGAGCATAAATATGGAGGGATTAACTTAACAGATCTTGGGACAAAAAAAAAAAAAAAAAAACTAAGGGGAGTTTTGGAATTTGGGAAGAAAGGATACTTCCAGTAGCACAGCAAGATACCTCCTCAACTTTTTTTTAATCCTGTTCTAGGAAAGAAATCTCTAGCATGTAATTGTAAAAAGTGGGTCTGTCTCTGAAACAAAAGTTCAAGGATCATACCCTGGGTTTGAAAGCGATGAGTTTAAGAATCATTTCCACCGTGAAGACTCCTGTGAACATCATGTTGAGAATGTCCATAGCATAATTAAAGCGATGGGACTGGCCATGGTGCTGTATAGACAGTAACAATGAGGGCGTTTTTAAACAATATTAACATCATAATAATCAAATTCTTCAGGATTTCATTTCACAATTCTGCATTAAAGATACCATTAAAAAACCTCTCTTTACCTGTACAGCCAGACAGAGAGTGTTGAGGATGATGAGAATAAACATGACGTATTCAAAACCGGTGGAATTTACCACATACCAGAACTTATACTGGTAGTGGTTCTTTGGAATATATCTCCGCAATGGACGAGCTTTTAAAGCGTACTCCACACACTGACGCTGTTGAGGAAGAGACAGAGGTAGAAAGACACAAAATAGGTACAAAAGAGTACCTGCACGTACGTCGACTTCAATTTGTAGAACAGGTCAGAAGAGAAAAATGGAAGGGACAGACAAAGAGGACAGGATTTGAAAGGAAAGGAAAGGAAAGGAAAGGAAAGGGAAATAGGAATGGGAGATAAAGGACAGAAGAGGAAATGAAAGGAAAGGAAAGGACAAAAGAAATAAATAGGGAGGCAAATGACAAAGAGAGAAGGAAAGGAAAAATGAGGAAAGGAAATGAAACCGGAGGAAAAGATATGAAGGAAAGTAAAGGGAAAAGTGGAACTAAAGAGAAGGATAAGGGAAGCTTTGATACAGTCAGATCAGTCTTCAGACCTGGTTTTTGTCCAGCTCGCAGTTCTTGTACTCTTTTTCTCCCTGCTCCTGAAAGGTGACGATGACAAAACCCACAAAGATGTTCATCATGAAGAAGGCAATGATGATGATGTAGATAATGAAGAAGATGGAGATCTCGATACGGTTGTTGTAGATGGGCCCCATGCTTTCTCGGTTTGAATCTATAGCCTTGTATAAAAGGCTTGTGGGAAAATAAAAACATACAAATAACTATGTTAGTAAAATAAATGAACGAGTCCAAACACCTTCTGTATTTTGTAATGCTTACTATATATTTGACACTATGAATGTATGTATGTGTGTGGATTACAGACAGAAGGTGCTCTTACGCTGGCCAGCCTTCGAAAGTTGACACTGTGAAGAGAGCCATCATAGCATTTAGAACGTTGTCAAAGTTGAAGTCACTGTTGGACCACTTCCTCTCCCGCACTTGTGGCAATGCATTGTCACCAATACTATACAGTATGTATGTCCCCCTGTAGAAAGGAAAGTATAGGGTTAGAAAGTATAGGGATAGGGGTAGCACTGCACTACACAATATTTACAGCGATGCCATCATTGGCAAAAGCAAAGTTGAAATAATGGGAAACCAGGAATAAAAACAAACTACACAGTAGGAGGCCATCAACTGCGACGAAGAGGACTTTCAAAGAGGATTTGAGAGTTGAGTTTAACAATGGTGCAAATACATCGCTTTTGATGGAGATTATGTCGAGTAGTACAGTACTGTTGTACAGTATGGAAGAAGAGTTACTCTACCAACCTGTGCACTCTGAATGGCCTGTGTAAAAAAATTTGGATATGTTATCTACTGTATGTGTATACTGATTTGTGTCCCAAGTGTACAGTATATATCCCAAGAAGGGTATATTTATGTGCATTTGGTAGCTGTTCATGGTCTCACTATGTGGTCTAAAGAGGTGGGAAAACAAAACAGGCCTATGGGAGAATGAATGGTGAACTCAGCAACACCAAAAGGCCAGGAAGACCATGGAAGACAACTAAAGCGGATGAATTCATTTCTTGAGAAAAAAAATACCCCATTTAACAATGTGGCCAAGTCAAGAAAACTCTTGAAGGGGTAGGCGTACCGTATCATTGCCAAAGTCTATGATTAAGAGATGCCATAATGTACTTTAATGTAGCCTGTTCAATTCTGAAACAAGATTTTTTTTGGACTTATGGAACCGAGAATGATGGGAAGAGAAGAGTGTGGAGAAGAAAAGGAAGGGCTTTTAATCCGAAGCATACGGTACTGTACCATATTATATACCATAGAAGAAAGAAGACTCACTTGCATTCTTCTTCACTCGACTTGGCATCATCTGTACAGCGGTAAAACTTTCCCTAGAGAAAGCGGATACTGTACGTTACACTTCAATTCAGCAGTTTGATACTTTACTGTGCAAAAGTCTTTGAGACATAAGAAACATAAACATACCTTGAACAGCTGCACCCCAATGCAGGCAAACATGAACTGTAGCAGAGTGGTGACGATCATGATGTTGCCGATGGTTCGGATGGCCACAAACACACACTGCACAACGTGCTACAAAAAGCAAGTTGTATGAGATTAAAGTTTTATATGAATATGGAATGGCATCAGTGTTAATTTTGACACACAATTTGGATTTAGTTTCAGTAGAGATGCCAAGAGTGATAAAAAAATTAGCTTTTTCTCTAATTAATACTACTAATAACAAGTAAACAGAATATAAAGGAGTCTCAAAACACACAAACAGTAGCTCAAAATACAAGAAATGGCAATATAATATTGGTTAATGTTGTGCTGATTTACCCGATCCTTATCATAAAAAAGAACACACACACTCACTTAAAAAAAAAAACAGGCAGATCTCCAGGAAAATTGAGTTTCGTAAATCATAATCAGGTTTTCTAAATAAGTTACAGATATGAACAAATCAGTTTCAACCGTCACAGTGCACCAAATTATTCAGTATGTCAGTGTGTTAATGTTGTTTATCCAGCATTCCAAAGAGTTTCCAGCATTTCAATGCATTCAACAGGCTAATCATGAATAACTATTCTTTTACTAAACATGCACATACTGTACAAGCATTATATAAAATAAGACAAGCTTGCAACAATTCTTTGCTATGTTATATTGCTTGAGCTGATTCATGTCTATTTAGACATTAAATAACTAATTTAACACAACAAACATTACTTTTGATACCTTTGATGTGCATTGGGTTTATCAAACGTCTGCTGTGAGTTCGACTTTCTTAATGCTACAATGATCTCATTAACATGCAGCATACAGAAAAGGTTTTTTAAACCATTACTGTACTAATCATATTTATTACACTGCGTACACTTAATAGAAGTCAATTAAAGTCGGTGGGGCATTAGGCATGTTAATTACATTTAACAAGCTTTATACTTATAAAATAACATACAAGTACTTATAGACAGATCTAATAAGGCAGGAGTATTTTAAAACTGACACGTACTAAACAACTAGGCACTATTTTTCTAGAGTTGGGGGAAAAATCTATTTTTGGAATTTTTTTTTTTTTTTTTATATACAGTATGTGTGCATTTGAGGTTGACCTTCCTCCATAATCCTACAGGTGGCAGTCTAACCTATTCACACACTGGCATGCAACACAGCATCCTGTGTGGTAGGAGCAAGTTAACTGCTAAATTTGCTTAGAATTGTAAAAAATGTGGAGATTTGCAATATAAATCAAATAACATCGTACTAGTGGTGACTGGTGATTAACATCTCTATTCATTTCTGTTTTTACAAACTGAGCACTGGTCTTACTTTCAATCCTTTGGCCCTGTTGATGGCTCTAAGAGGACGAAGCACTCGCAGCACTCTTAGAATCTTTACCACAGAGATGGCTGAGGACCTGTGAACACGACACACAATTTACAATAAACCCTTCTATTCAACTTTCATGATATACGTAGTTAGTAATGCATAATTTAGTGAAGGTATGAAATGCATTAAGATTTAAAAGAATCTTTAAAAAGAAGTGACACGGATCAGTTTTTGTAATGTAAAATGTAAAATGCAACTGGCTATAACATTGCTGTTATGTTGCATTATAATTGTGTTATTCTCTCTGGGCTGTATGGTACGTACTGTATCCCAAAAGACACCAAAGACACTCCAACAACTAGCAAATCCAGCAGGTTGAAGTAGTTTCTGCAGAATGCTCCTTTGTGCAGGAATGCCCCATAGGCTGTCATCTGAATGAAAACGTTGCACGGTATGAATAACAGCACAACAGACATATAACAGACAAGATACAGAAGTAAAAACTAAATCAGGAAGTAAATCAGGAATTACTGCCTTCAGCAGGCAAACAAAATACTTATGCAATAGACATGTACCATCCTCTCAAATATCAAAGATTAGGATGATATTAAGTCATTTATAGCTATTGCAGTGCTATTTCAGTAGGACTTGTTGTTATTGTCTTTGAATAGGAATTTAGCGGAATAGTCCAGTATTTCAATCTGGTGCAATTACAACTAACAAGAATTTCCTGCACGCTTGTTATGAAAACACGAAAACATATTTTACTCCAAGTCATAAACCTGCATTCACACTGGCAGCAGGGCAACACAAAAAAATATGGCTGACATTAGTAATGTTTAAATGACATTACTCCTTAATTTCCTGCAGTAGTTGCTTAAAGGGCTGGGATACATGGACAGGGAAAGTATCAGATATTACAGTACCTGTATAATTACCTGTAAATGCATTTTTATTCTTTAAAAAAAAAAAAATTAGTGCCACCTCCTATCCTGCTGCTTACTGCTTTCAAAAACTGCCATCAGGAAAGTTTCTACTGGACATTTTTGTTAATAACTAGGCAGAATTCAGTAATTATAATAATAATAATAATAATAATAATAATAATAATAATTATTATTATTATTATTATTATTGGTGTTGTTTGTTTATAATAATAAAAATATTATTTTTATTAGTAGTAGTAGTAGTATTGTTATTATATTTTAAAATACAGTTAATAGATAAAAATACTAAAAAATATTTACAAATATTTTTGCAATTCTTTTTACACTTTACAAAGAACAATAGCATGATGTATATTATATTAGTATAATATTTAAAATATTTTCATATCATTGTATTATGATATATATCGATATATAACGTATAGCAATAAATTTAGTATTAAAATATTTATACAAGTATTTCTTTTCCTGATATATAAATATATATAATATATATCAATTATTAATGCACTGTAATAATAGTAATAAGTACAATTGTCATTATCTATCTTTGTCATTTAAATATATCATTGCTATTAATTATTATACATTACAATTGCTCCACTCTGCTTAATGCACCCTAAGCTGCATGCAGCAGCTATTTCAACAACCACTGTTATACAGTATAAATTACATCTACAGTAAGCATGTGTGATATCTCTATAATACAATAGTTATTGTGTTAAACAAGTTGTCACTAATACATGTGGATCAATATTGAGATTTACACCATTCTGATTGTTCCTATGTTCCTCCAGGCAGCTCCTTAGCCAGCACAAGGCAAATCAAGTGCCTGATTTACCCAAAATACAACACTGCCTGTGTTTTTTGCTATTCTAATTAAGCAGTTGAACCCATTTAATCCATGGACATGGACGCATTTTATACGCCAACATTTCCCTGCAGAATCTGTATGCATAGTGAGATGGGTTTTGTAGTTAGTTTAGTCTATGGATATAGTCATGTGTAAGGATACTGCACTAGCCTAATTAGACTTGGTTTCACCCAGTAGTAGTCTAAAGATAGAAACTCCCATCAGCTTACAGCATGGTGAGCAATGCAAGATGAAAACCTGCTGCAAGTATGAACACAGGGTAAGACCAAACAATGCTCTAGTCTTTTTCTGAGTACAGGAAAATATGGCATAATTCCTGTTTGTGGTAAATATCAACATATTGTGTATGGCGTAAACAGAGTTTAGGTTGAAACAAGGCTCGAATTTTCCATTATGGACAACTTCTGTAAAGATTTCTGACTTGCAAAAATACAATTAAATACATCACTGGTATATTTAGGTATAATAATACGACTAATACATTTGGGTAAATGAAATCAATTCGTGGTAATGCATGTTGATTGGTAGGTGGGACAAGGAGTTTAATGACATTTGAATGAACGTATTAGCATGAAAATGATTAAAAACAAAACAGAACAAAAGAGACTAGGCAATCCAAACAGTCATTTATACTCTCTTTCTACTTTTATGACACAGTGTGCCTTGGGAGGCATGATGTGAATTTGAATCCCTCAGAACTAAACCAGACAAAACCCCAATCATAAGCACAAAAAAAAACAATTAGACAATATATCACTGCTTGTCAGTCAGACAAAGAGCGATTTTAATCTGATGTGCGCAACATTCTACTACCCTCCACTAGACTCTGCAGGCAACACCATACACACGTCAACCAAACAAACACTAAACCAGACTGTATTTAAATACCGTCTCAAATATCTGCATTGAGCTCAAACATGCACTTATTCATTTTAGTATTTCTTTATTTTTTTTTTTTTCAAAAGGGGATCATTAAAACGGATAAAAACAAGATAAAAAAACCATTCATTTAGTATAATCAGGCAATTCAATCTGGAAACACACTAGTGGGGGGAGCATGGTGCTAAAAATCCTACATCTGGTTCCAGAAGAGCATTTTATTAAAACATTTAATTCAAATTACTCAAATATAAACAGCTACAGAAGTGCAGATGCAATGTTGTATGACGTGCATGTGCATGAATATTATGATGTTTATGGGTATGGATACCATGCAGCCTCTTGCACTAAAGTAAACATCTCACAAAGCTAATGTTTTAGATCTACAACATATTCTGTTGCCAGTTCTGGAAAAAAAATAATGAAGGGTCACTCTGGTGATAAGCAATGGTGTTACTGTAGCTTAAAGACTTTTGATCTCCAAAATGTACTGACTGCACTGTAATAAGCCACTATAATGCTAGCGAATTACAGATATAAAAAAAAAAAATGACTACAACGAATATTGTTTCATACGTATGCTGAAATCAATCAAAGAATATCCGTTTACTTTTGAAGAGGAGCAGAGTTAACAAACACGTGACAGTGCAATGGTCTCTGTGAGACGACTTGACACAAGACGGTGATGCAGCAAGGCCGACCATGCCAGAGAAACGAGTTTACCTTTAATACGATCTCAAAGGTAAATATACTAGTGAAGACATAATCGGCATAGCCTAGGACCTGTGGAGGCAAGAGTCATAACGTTAACAATGCTTAGATAGTAGAAGACTTCAAGGCATGGAGAAGCATTTACCTTCAATAGGATCTCTACGGTAAAGATAGCTGTGAAGGCATAGTCAAAATAACCAAGAATCTGTAAAAGGGCAACATGACAGTTAAGCACAGACAACAAGGAGTGCTGGCGTAAGTCTAATTTACAGAACTTTCTCCTCACCTCAATAAAGTTAAACAGCAAAGACTTTGGATATCTAACTGGAACTATAAAGCTAAAGTAGTTAACAGGTAATAAAATATAGTGCCTTGCATAAGCATTTCCATTTATCTTTTGTCACGAGTAACAACCTTCCCCATCTAAGCTTTCTCTCCAGCTTATTCAGAGCTACCCTTGGTCTCTTGGGTGCCTTTTTAACTAATGTCCTCCTTACCAAATGTCCAAGGATAAAAGGATTATACTAATGCACGGCACTGGAATATGCCTATGCACTGACCTCACAACCCGCCATTAATAAAGATTAATACATAATTAGGTTGTTTAAACTACAACATAAGATGGAATTCTTTTTTTAAATAGTTGGATTAGGTTTAGACTGGCTTTGTGAAATATATTTTACAGTTGAAGGGAGCCCTGTGGCAAAAAAAATAAGAGAAACCACCGTTACCACCTTACCAGTGGTTTAACGTAAAAGATATTGCAGTTTCAGGTAATAGTTCAGTTGGCGTAGAAGTGAATAAAGCCGTCTACCCACATCACCAAATATGATCCTGAACAGCTATGATTTCTAAATCATAGGGAACAAGAGTCAGAGCCCTCAATTTTTTGGACCACGCCCGAAATTGTTAAACGCAGTTGGCAACTATATATATATATTTTTTAAAACATCCTTGCACTACATAAGTTACTTGAAGCTGGATCTCAATAGGTGGTTCGTAACCTGCATGGTTTTTGGCTCTTCATTGTGAATGGCAGAATGCAGAAATATGCCAAATTATTTGTATAGTGTTCACATGGATAGTTTACTAAACTACTGAATGTTAGTATTCATAATTAGTTTGCTAATGGTAATGCATGTCAATAAGTATGCTCTAACAATTGGTACACTGCATATGGTGACATTTAGTGCAGAAGTGCATTGCAAATTCATTGCTTCTGTAGTCTAAAGCACTGGTATCCACGTCCCTAAAGACAAGTGGAAATTATAGCAGTTGCTCTAGTTGCTATAACAAGGCTTGACATTCATAGTAAATCATAAGGTGCCATAAGTAGTTCGTAGGTAAAACGTTCGTAGACAGTTCATGATGGGTCAGTATGAGTTTCGCCTGGTTCTTAACGAAGTCGGAGGTGATTACGTTATAATCTTTATTACATCGTACTATTTTGTAGTTAATGCATGGCTAAGTCGTAGGTGAATAAGGAATGTGAAACCACCCTCTCCACTGCCAGAATGGTTCAAATCAATTTCTATGCTACTTTACAAAATCACTCATTTAAAAACAATATTGCATAACGTAAACAGTAACAATACTGTATACGTATAAGCCAGCTCCAGTACAAAACATTACAAAATCTTAATTGACTGAATTTATGGTAAGTGGAAAAGTTGATTTTACAATAAGCCATTCCCTTAAAGGACAGTTCATAATCCTCATTTAACGAATTGACTGATCTATGGATTTAGTCCTGTTTATGTTTTATTTCTTCGCATAGGCAACTGTATGAAAAAAGTTAATAAGCCATGTGTTTTCAGATAAAGTTTTGATAAGATTTCATGGTGTTAGAATAATCATGAATAGAAATAAAGTTCGAATAAAGTAAGTGAAAGTAACTAATGTAAATCTTCAGATTTACACATAGATTTTATGATCTGTCTACTTGTTTTGCTCCAGTAAAAGCTTTCCGAAGATACTTAAGGTAAGATCTTACGATGTTCCGTGCTGACGAGTTCCGAATGGGGTCCTCGGCTGCCAGCGAGAAGGAGCTGAGCATGATGAAGACAAGGGTTATGTTGGTGAAGATCTGGTGGTTGATCAGACGATAGCAGGCCACACGGAAACTATGGAAATGTTCGAATGAAGCTCAGCTGATGCACATCAACCTCCAAAAATACTGACATTCTTCTTACAAAATATATATGCTTCATATATTTAAAATTTGAGCTGGATGGGGATTGAGGGATAAAAAGAATTCACATATTCTATTTACACAATTAACGCTATCCTCATGATTGACATGTTATGACCGAAAAACATAACTGAAACAAAGATGCCTGGGAACATACATAATACTTTTTTCCAGGGCACTTGTAAAATATTTACTGTAAGAGTGCTGATCATTTTGAAGCCGGTGTTTTATAGCAAAAACAATCTGAAGCCTTCATGCATGTTTTTGCGTTCAACTCACGGATTTGTGTGGCTGAAGATGAAGAAAGCGCTGCCCTCCGGAATAGGCGTAACCTTCTCCTTGAGACTAAAATCTGACAGCCTCTGAGGTCGCCGTTCTGATGGAACATCTAGTTCATCATCCGCATCTGTAAATGCAGACATATACCGAATCAGAGTGTGTGTTTTAAAGTATATCAGACCATCTTTACAGTGTAGCCTGAATAAAAGTGCACCTGTGGAATTAGCTGTCTCTCGTTCCTCATCCCCTGTGTCCTCCTCTAATGCACCCTGTGAGAGGATTAACACATATTATAAATGTATAGACAGCCACATTATTTTAAAATTACAAACATATAAAATAGCTTAAAAATAACTACCTTAGTTTCTTCATCTTCACCTTCTTTATCTTCCTCTTTCCTGGCCACGCTACCTTTCCTTTTGAAAGACACCTCAGATTATTACAAAAATCATTGTAATATTGACCTTTAGAATATACAGTATATGAGTACCATCAACAAGAATTTCAACACAATATTTTCCAAAACTGGCTGTAGAATTTCTTTTATTTTAATACATCATTTTTGACATAATCTCCTTGCTTTTTAATACAATTTGTCCATCTGTCAACAAGCATCTGTATTCCCTCACTGAATGCATCGCTGTCCTCATTTCTTCATCGGAAGTGAATCTTTGTCCTCGTAGGGCTGCTCTCAGGGGACCAATCAGGTGAAAGTGAGATGGAATAAGATCAGGACTATAGGGAGGATGCTTTAACACCTCAAAACAAAGTATTTACAGAGTGTCGACAGTGTGGGCAGAAGTGTGCAGATGTGCATTGTCGTGGAAGATCTCAACGTCCTTAGATAGCAGTAAAAAATTGAATCCGGAGTTTCGATTGAAGGCTTCTGCTCTTCAATAAGCCTCTCACTGTAACTAATGACCATAAATGGACAGCATTGAAAAGACAATGTGGCCAAAGGAAAGTTTTAATATAACCGGAGGGCGGATCATTTTTAACTCACCCTTATAGATGAAGTTTGAGGTTTGAATCAGTATTATATAGTTACATACAGAGAAATGTCAACATCATTAGCATCATTGAACTTTATTGTCACAAAACTGACATGATATTTATATAACATGAAAATTGCTTAGGACTTAATACTTTTCAGTGCCGTGCAGAAAAACAGTCATAAACATTGGTATTCAATATTAAAATGACTTTGAGTTTTGATGTGGAGTTTTATTATATTATTCTATTTGTATTCAATTGGATAATGCTCACTAAAGAAACATCTAAACGGAAATTTACTTTGACAAGCCAATTACCTGGCTCTCCTCTTCCTCTTGTTCTCCTCCTCTTGCTCTTTCTGTGCCGAGTTCAGGCTCTCTGCATCAGCCAGGTTGTCCACAGCAATGGCTAAGAATACATTCAGCAGGATGTCTTATCCGAATAGTCAAGAATCATAAGTGCAAGATACTAAGCCAAATCCCAAATCAGCTTTGATAAGACTTTGATAAACAGATTCTGATTTCTATGCCTCAGGTATGATAATTATCCTAAGCATGTCACATGAAAACCTACTTAGTTTATACCAATGAATATAAAACATACAGTATATAGAAAATAAACTCAATATTCCTACGTTTCCAGGAATGTGAAAATATAATCTTCAAAGAGGATTAAACAAAAACTGTGTATTTGGTGTTAAAAGTCATAGGCATTTAAATAATAGTATAACACCTACACGTATAACATAAGTAAAACTGGTTTATATTGGTTATTCGAACACACTGTTTAAGGGGCACCTATTATGTAAAATTCACTTTACAGTAAGCGTTCCCTCTTTGTTGTTCCATTTTTTCCATTTTCGTGATTGGCGGAGTATAAACAAGCCAATTAATTTTTCCCACTCCTGTGACCTCATAATAAGAAGATCCCCCTTCCCCAGCTTGTTGCTCAGCCCTGCTGTTCTCTACTGAGGTGGAGTTATAGGTTAAGTAAAGCCTTTATTCATCACATACAGTATACTGTACATTCCTGCACAGTGAAATTCTTTATTCTTCACATATCCCAGCTTTTTTGTTAGTAGGGTCAGCCATTATACGATGCCCTTGGAACAGACAGGTTTAAGGGCCCTGCTCAAGGGCCCAACAGCAGAAACCTGGCGGAGCTGGGGCTCGAACCATCAACATTCCGAACAGTAACTCTGAGCCTTAACACACTAAGCCCCATAAAAAAACCCCCAAAAATATAAATCAGATGAACTGAACTGAACTTGTATGACGGATGCTCGCATGAATGTTTTAAAAATCATGTGTAATTGGTGAGTTTTCCAACACATACTGTAGCTTTGCAGTTTCTCTGTAACAAAACCTGATGTTCTTTATCTTTTTTTTTTTTTTTAAAGGATTAAGTGAACAACTGGTTATAGCTGCTATAATCTATTTTTCTCCACATATATGTACATGAACAAATTTTTTTTTTCATTTTTTAATTAATAATTGTATAATTGTTGTGAAACTCTGTGATAAGATGAATAAAACACTTCAGAACCATATTGTTAGTGAAAACCAATCGACATTGCACCGTTCAGCTAAAAGGCAGAATTCTTCCTCATGTTTTAACATTATCCGAAGGATACAGTTTCCGCAGATGAAAAGAATGATGAAGTAGATGCACACCATCATGCCTGAAGAGGAAGGGCCTCCATATGCCATGATCCCATCATACATCACTGTGTTCCAGTCCTCGCCAGTCAGGATCTGAGAACACACACACATTTGAGTTAGTACCCTGGTGAGGATCTTCCACTGACGTAACGATTTCCTTCAACAAACAAATGGAAATATTTTCCTTTCGTTTTTCTCTTTTGGTTTTTCGCCACAAGGGTAAAACTGTCAAGACATTCCACTGTCAGTCCTAATCCCTCTGCCCAACCTGTCTGTCTGAAACCGTATTCATTATCATTCAATTTGTTACATGACTATTATAATTTGCCATGTTTGTCTCAGGCTGACAATAGTGCAGATTTCCAAAACCTTGCTTTAACTACAGGAAATACATGACTCACATCAAAAAAATACCCAAAGATCAAATAGAAAGCAACAAGCAAGTAAAAAGTTAAAAAGTTCACTACATTACTATTATAGAAACTGAATCTTAGATTAACATGGTTGTTTTATGAAGAATGTATTGTAATAATATATGAACGGAAAGGAATTATTCAAATCCAAAGACCCATCAGGCGTTGGAATCGTGACGCTTTTAGTTAGTGTCACTAGGTATAGAACATGGCCACACGCACACACACACACACACACACACACACACACACACACACACACACACACACACAAACTAATACGCACCTGAAAGACAGTGAGCAAAGCCTGAGGGAAGTTGTCGAATGTGCTCCTTTTGGTCACTGTTTCATCAAAGTTGAATTTGCCACCAAAGAGCTGCATGCCCAGCAAGCTGAAGATGATGATGAAGAGGAAGAGCAGCAGTAACAAGGATGCAATGGACTTCATGGAGTTCAGCAGAGAGGCAACCAAGTTACTCAGAGATGCCCAGTGACTGAAGAAGAACAAGAGTACATTGGAACTTTATAAGATGGATTAAAAAAATGCAACAGAATGAACATTAGAAGTGTGTTAATCAAGATAGAATAATAAGGAACACATCGTTTTTACAGTTGATTGAAATGATGTACTAATTATTAATATTTTAATTTGGTATGTTTTGTGAGAAAATACTTCAGTTGAATCGAAAAGTTGGAAATTGAAGGGCCTCCACCACTCTAGCTGCAGACCCTTATATATAAGCTAAATTAAAAACCATGAATAAATAAATAAATATTACCATAACTATTACTACTACAAATAATGATAATGATATTAATAATGTAAAAAAAATACATAATAATAATAATAATAATAATAATAATAATAATAATAATAATAAATGTATAATAAAACGTATTAAAAATTTGCAATCCTTTGCAATTAAATTATCTTACATTTATTTTTTATTAAGATTCTTTTAATATTTATCTGAATAATTAAAATACAAATATTTCTATTGATTTCCATTTTAACTGCATTGGCATTCATTTTAAATTACATAATAATTACATTTAAAATTGTATCCTGAAAACAAATTGCATTTAAAATATGTTCTGGGAGTTTCTGAGTTAAAAAGCAACAAAACAAAAAAAATGTGTGCAATTCACAGATACTGTAGTTAGAGGGCCTGGTGAAGTTCCGTCTGGATAAGAGCATCTGCCAAATGCGTAAATGTAAATGTAAATGTAAGTTCCGCTCGGCACTCACCGGGTGACTTTAAAGATGCGCAGAAGTCGGACGCAACGGAACACAGAGATGCCGAGAGGCGGCATGATCTCCAGCTCGACGAGGATGGTCTCAACGATGCCGCCGCACACCACAAAACAGTCGAAGCGGTTAAACAGAGACACGAAATACGCCTGCAGGCCCAGGCTGTACATCTTAATCAGCATCTCACAGGTGAACATGGCCAACAGCACCTTGTTGGCTACATCTGCACACACAATTAACTGGATTAGATGACTTCTAGCTCATATTTTATTTGTTTAAAATGAAAGTATTTGTTATGGAACCTTAAAGATAAAATCCTTTTGAAAGCCCTCTTTATAAAAAAATATGTTCTTTACATCTTCAATCATAATCGCCAAGATCGATTTATAATTGCTGCAACAACTCAGCACCTCGATCTGCATCTTTTAGCGGTTCACTGTCGCCGCTACTTCAAAGGATTTCTAACTAAAAAATAGTAACTAATAAAATAAGCTGTTACTCTTTTTTATGTTGGATCTAACAACAAAGCCAAACTGTTCTAAAGATACAATTTAAAAATGTATCGTTTGTTTATGTAACAACCTCAGCAGCAATCATTTTTAATACACAATATCTCAAGATAGACATATTTAATGGGTTTATTGGTGGGCGTTTAAAATATATACATTATTTTGTTCATTTCATACTTTCCCCTTATATACCGTAAGAATGGCTTTTTGTCTTAGCCCAAAGGAAAATCCATTCAGTAAGGAACTGTATAGTCCATACAGGACAACGGATTTTGTTGCTGGTGTGCATTTGTATACCTTGTACTTCAGTGAGCCAGACAGGCTGGTTGTAGTGTTCAGACGATATGGTGAGAGTGTTAAGGAACACCAGGACAATGACCAGCCAGTAGAACGTGGTGGACTTCACCGCTGCTCTGCACTTTCTGCGACAGAATCTGTTCCAGCGTCGCCAGCTACGGCTAGAGAAGGACATAGGCGTCAGTAAAACACTTTCTGTTTAGTTTTTTTACACCATGTATAAAGGCCATGCCCCATTTCACAACAGGTACAGAATGAGTGTGGACTGATGCTGTATATTTGTGTGTGTATGGGCACAGTTATGGTGAATGATGGTGATCTCAAGCCAAAAAAATATATATATATATATAAAGGGCTTATATATGATTATATGTCATATACTGTAGAGCTTTGCGGAACATGAGGAGTGAACATACACAAACACTGGCATGCAGAAAAATGCGAATGCAAGATGAGACATGCAAGGCTGAGGTTGAACACAGCATACAAAACACTTACTTGTTTACTGACCTGAACTTTGACTTAGTAATTTTTTGACTGAAAGAGTGACATAATGATGCAGTTATTATAAAACACTTTAAAATGCACAGTTATTAAAGGACACTGTCTTACACCGCAAACCGAACATTTATAATTTGCTCAGATCCTTATTTAAATGAAGGCAATAACATTAGGAGAAAAAAAACTTTAACACTTTCTATGAAGCCCATATTCAAGTGTAACAAAAAAAATTCCTAATAAAGTCTGACTTTAAGGCCTCTAATAGTATGCTATAGCTAAGGCTTTTTTCTTATGTTCAAATGTAAGCATCAGTATTCATATTTTATAATGCCATGTGACGTTTGTCTTTGTTATTTCCTAATATTTTAAATATTTTATATTTTTTTTATTCCAACTGGAATAAAATTACAAGGCATTATAACTGAGATTACAAGGCATTTCCCACCCACTGTGAGGCTTTCCCAGACCGCATTTCTGATTAACAAAACAAGGGAATAAAAGGGGTTTACAACAATATCCTTAAGGGGATCGTTTTTTTTCCCTCATCTACCCTAAATCAAAATTGAGGTGCATATAAGTCATTACAACTGGTTTCAGTCGTTATAAATTTTCCTGCTCTGCACATCGATTGTTAAGTTTGGCATCTATAACACAGGTACTGTACCTGTACCCAGAACTCTGTTCCATGCAACAATGCATTCCAAAGTTCAGCTGAAACTCATATGAACCTTCTGCAGCTTATGAATTTTATGACGTATTAAATATTTACAGTAGTACAACTTTATCTCTTTTCTTTCCCCAAGAACTAAATGTATGTTCCATTTAGCCATGCGTCTGTGTATGGGACGGTATAAGTTCAATTTGTTCAATTTGTTTGTTCTATAATCAGTCATGCTATTAATAATTATAGGCATTATGCTCTGTACAGTATAATGTGTCACTTTTATTACAATTTTCACAATTTTAAAACTTTGATTATAATGTTTATGATGAAATGATCAAGGAACTATTTATAGCTCTGTATTAGAATCTCACAATGCACTTTGAGAGTTTATAAAAGTGCTTACAAGAAATAATTACCAAAAAGATTAATAAGCAGAAGTGAAATGATTATTGAACATAGGCTTCATCAAAAATAAAAATAATAGTAAATAAAGAAATAAAATATAATATTTATAAATATTATTATTATTAATAATAATAATAATAATAATAATAATAATAATAATAATAATAAATTTACCACAAACTTCAGTTAGACAACTGATATGATTAGTATTGTGTATTTATTATCTTTCTGTCAATACTGCCTTTCAGGAGCAGTGTGTTAATATTATTAAAATAGTCTCACATTATAAATATACAGTACCTAGTTATAGTAGTTTACTCCATTTTACATTTTTAGATTTGAAACAGGTAGAAAGTATGTACATTTCATATAAGTGTTTAAAAAAAAGAAAGAAAGAAAGAAAGAAAGAAAGACACAATGAAGTGGCCATGAGGTCGTGGTCTAAACTGTGTTTAAAAGGTCATTGATTCTCACCAGACTGGTCCACAACAGCAGATCTTGTCATCCTCTCCATTTGGACTGTCAGTGTTAACAGACTCAGTCTCACTGGTTGGCATACTCGCTGTAGAAAAGAACACAAACACACACAAACACACATGCATGCACAAAATCACTACAATATGGGTCACCCTTCATATACGAGTATTGCATTAAAAAAAAAAAAAAAGGAAGACAGAACAAGCATTTCCATCCAAATGAGTTATAGTAATAAATATTCATACAAAAACAATGATTACACCCTATATAATGTTGGCCCTATAATAAAGCTAAGATAAATAGCCTAGCCGTATTTTGCCAAACTAAAAGGAAAATGTAGCCAGTATTGGAATTACGACCAAACAGCAATCTGCCAGAGAGTAGCATATGGTCTAGATGGCACAAACTATCCGTTCCGACCATGCTGAGTAATAACTTTTTTTTTCATTTATAAATTTTTTCAAACCCACCTCTGTTTCTCTGTGTCACATACACACACAAACAAACTCAGTTGGCAGGATTTACCCTGAGTCTCTGTGGACTGACTGAACCAGCCCGACTTCCCTGCCTTCTTCTCCTGGGTGAGATCGGCCATCGTCACCCCTTTTCAGTTTACACGCAGTTCATGCATGCAGGCAGTGGGGGGAGACACAGAGACAGAAGAGCGGAAAGAAATGCCGCTATCAGCATCTACTGGTTAAACACACCAAGCACTTTTACAGCAGAAAGAGAAATGCATAGGAGGAGGAACTTTTCAGGAAAAGAGCTCTAAATAAAGGAACACTGGGTATTTTTACAGGGTGAGGCTAATGAGAAAGAAGAAAGGAAAGTGATAAGACAACAGGGCTCTTTAAATAGCAGCAACTACATTTTAATACTAGCATGCCCCTGAGCCAAATTCTAACATTGATTACTGTAAAGCATAAACTGTAGCATAGGGACAGAGCAAAGGTTGTGCATTTGCAATCACATGGCCAATAGCTGCAACTCTCGGACAATGCAAACATGCACGCACACACACTCACACATGCACACACGTAACTCTTAATGTGTGGAAAAGTATTTTTCCATTGATGAATGTGCAACCCAAGTCAGGAACACTGATACATTAGATGTCTGATATAAATACCTGTAACAGTGACAGTCGACCTGATTTACCGGTTGATATATAATAACCAGTTTCTGCTATAACAATTATTTCTTAACTATGTAGTATTTGTTATTTATGTCATGTATAATCAGTAAAACTGTGGATTATAGATGGACTGTTTATTTCATTTGATTCTTACATGCTTTAAACTGATAAAAAAAACTACTTAAAGTATCTAATAAACATTGAAATGCTTTGTAGCTTTTGTTTTTCATTCGTTTCGTACACAGAAATAATATTAATTAAATAAATATTAATAATAATCTCTTTCTGCCAATATTCTCTGATTGACACTCCAGTCCAGCAGGTGGTGGTAATGCATCAAGTGCCCATAAACTGAACAAAAAAGAAGCAAAAACGTCACAAAACGGGCGTATTTTGCAACTTTGTCCATAAGATAGAAGCAGTTTGTGTTTTCGGCCAAGGATGTATCATATTTTCAAGGAATTCAACAATTTAATGACCTATGTTTCGTCTACATTTTAGCAGTTGCACATAATTTACATACACCTAGGCTAAGGACAATTACACTTGACACTTTTCATGTTACTATGCATTTTATGTCTTAAGTCTTTGACAGTATCTACTTTACTTCCATATGAGGTAATTTCCCAAAAATACTTCGAGTCTGCTTTGGAAAGAAGTTCGAGTGCCCTCACTGCCGGGTTGCACTGCCGGACAAGACCCTTAAAACTACGCCCGATACTGCATGCAGTGCCGTCCCAAGTCTGGTTAGAACCTTTTGGGCATCTGGGTAAAAAATTAGGCCAGATCTTGAGGAACCAGTGATCCGATGTGGTGACCAGAAAAAAAGCCCAAGAAAAAAAAAACTCTGAGTCGGATTTATTGCAGCTATTATTTTCTTTACCTGGTGGTGGGAGGTGTAGTGGAAGTGGGAGCTCGCTTTTAATAGCTAAAGCTTGAATCAAATGCTAGAATTAGCGTTTCACAAGCATTTCACAATTTTTTGCTGGTATTTTTGCCTATTCCTCCTGACAGAACTGGTTTAACTCTGATCAGGTTTGTTGGTCTCCTCGCTCACACATGCTTTATCAGTTCAGTTGTTTAAAGGTTTAACTTTCTGACTGAAGTTCTTGGATGGTAATTCAGCATTTCTTGTTAAACAAGAGACAGAAATGTTTGTGCATATAAACTTTTGTTAAGTTAAGTTAAGCCTTTATTTGTCATATGTACATTACAGCTAGTGATGGGTCGTTCATGAACGATTTGTTCTTTTTGAACGAATCTTTAACATGACTCAGATGAACGAGTCGTCTCG
>JAOVVA010000036.1:8414908-8434999 GCA_028565275.1 Leiocassis micropogon | reverse complement strand
CGTGACTCCCATAGACGCTATGCAGTGCAGTACACAGGAAACAGTATTGAACGATTCTGCTAGTGAGTCTTCGAGTCTCGAGTCGTTCGTTCGCAGAGTGAAATTCCATCTTCGCATATCCCAGCACAACAGAGTCAGCCACGATACAGCGCCCCCTGGAGCAGATATGGTTAAGAGCCTTGCTCAAGGGCCCAACAGTGGGAACCAGCAGGAGTTGGGGCTCGACTGCCCCATTTTTGACCATTGGAATTCTGATATATCAATGTAATCTGTAATCTTTTTAAAACATACTGTGAGGTAAAAAAGTAAATGCCCTAATAAAATGTGTGGCGTTTTGAAAAGCTGAGAATTGAATATGTTTAGCCTAGGTGTAGGTATAAACATGAAATGAATATGATAAGTATTAGAAGAGGGAGGAAGAAGGATCCGAAAACAGTGACAGTGCACTTGTGGGTTTTTGCCCACGGCGTCACACTCTGCTTACATAAATAGGACTGGGATTATTTTCTCACATCCTGTCACTCCAATTCTCTCCTCTATAAGACATACTGCTTGGCTGGAATAAATTTTTCCTCCATCTGCCCTGATAGTAGTCGGTAATAAAGTGAGCAGTAACATTAAAACACAAATAGATTTGTGCGGGACCACAATTAAACTGGATTGACTTGGTGAATGTAAATGAAGGGTTGATGGTAAATCCATGGGAAAGAAAGAGGATTAAGAAATCTACTGGTAAAGAGAGAGAGAAAGAAAAAGAGAGACAGAGAGAGAGTCTGACATTGCTACTGGAAGATTATGTTTGGTGGTTGAGATCTACCTTTGGTATTACGCACATTAACATGATGTTAACATGATTTTTTTTCAGGTTGATCATGGCATCTTGGAATAAATTCTGGCTTTATGTCTGGCAACAAATTTAATTCCACATCACAACAGACGAGTTTCCCAGGTTCTATCATAAAAGTCAAGACATGGTCTTAAGCTGGATACGAAGACCTCCTGCTCTAAAGCCCCGTGTGTACACAAGGACCAAAATAATTTGGGAAAGATAAAATAATTCTGGCAAATTGTGTGGAGGTTGTGGGAAAATAAGTATGTACTACAGATTGTGTGCGTGTATGTGTGTGCGTGTATTTGGACTCACGGTTGCGTTTTCCCTCTTGGTCTCCATCCTCTTCGTTCTCCGGGTCAATGTCCTCGGCCTGAGTGATCCAGTCCAGGTATCCTTTCAGATCCTCCTCCAGCTGCTGCTTCTCTCGCAGCTTCTGGAAATCTCCACGTGCCTTAGCTTTCTCACGCTCCTTAGAGAACTCTCTGAGTTTTTACACACACACACACACAATTATTACTGAATATACTTATTACTGGTTTCATTTATAAACTGGAACATTTTGAATATAAACAATATAAACTTATTTGCCAATTTATGTTCCACAATCCATTCACGTAATTATCCAATCAGCAAATCGGGTGCCATCAGGTGCTTAAAGCATACTATTATGCAGATCCAGATAGAGAGCTGTGGTTTTCATGCAAGTGGCAGTTCTGCAGGTGGAGACCTCAGGTTGATGAGAAAATGCGGAGGAGGACAGCCAGATGTGTTTAAGCTGACAGGAAGAAGTCTAATGTAGCTGAAATAACCACTCTTTACAACCGTGGTGAGCAGAAAAGGATCTCAGAAAGAATAATATGGAAACCTCTTTAGATGGATGTCTTACAGGAACAATGGACCACATCTGGATCCACTACTGTCAGCCAAGAGCAGCTACCTGTTATTACCCCAGTATTCATCTAAAATACTCTAACCATTTCATCTGGAGTGGTCAATGAAATCTCATGAAGCTCTCAACCTGCAGCTGCCTGATGCGTGGCTACCACATGATTGCTTGACTGCATAAATGCATGAATGAGTATATATATCCATTACACACATATAAACAAACGCATATGGTATATACATCTGAAGGCTTCAAATTACTTAATGGTCTCTCACCCACTAAGAACACCCAACACAAGATTGAGGACGAAGAAGGAACCAAAGATGACCAGACTGACGAAGTAGACCCATGGCAGCTCATGACCCATGGCATCATTCATCTGTGATGCAGAAAAACATACACACACACACACAAATTCCACTTAAACTGTGAAATAGAAACAGAAACTCTCAGTCGAACAGACTGTTCAGTTTTGTCAAACAAAACAAATGTGCAGACTTCAGTCTAATCTCGTATTTTATTTCTACATAACCTTGCTGAGCCTACTGAAGCCATATTGAAGTAACCCTGCTTCCCTTCTTTCTCTTGCTCCAAAGTTCAATCTTTATGATTCCTAGCAAATTGAAGCAGGGTTTTTTTCCCTCCACTTGCTCTCCTATGGCCACACATCTGGTTAGTCTCATACACCTTTTTGAATTGAGCTCTTGGTGCATTGTGTAGAAATGCTCTTACTTACACTATTATACATTATCCGTCCAGTTTTTAATAACGTTGATTATTTCTTAATCCAATTCCAGTACGCTTTCTGAACGTGATGTACCGTAGGCCTTCCTGAAATGGTGACTTCGTATAATATCACAACCAGATCTTTGGGTTTGTCAATCAAAAGTTTTATGTAGAACTCTTTAGCAAGCCAATAACCCTAAGAGTGCCATTTAGTGCTAGTTGAAAACTACAATATTATAGAAGAACTGACCTCGCGAGATAATCTGGGATGAATACAAAGACTAAAAATTTGAGTCTTCCAAGGAAGACATATGTTGCCCACCCATGGAACGTGTGACTTCGAAATACGAAGTAGCTCGTGGCATTATTTGGTATCACATTACAGAAAACGTCTGACTGTTACAGTATATTAGACATTATTCGATAGAAAAATATAGAAGAAACCTAAACAGCTAGTGCACATCTAAACTTTATGGAAATAATACCGTGCAAGTTTGTATAAATTCCCATGATTGGTTTAGGTGGAGTTGCAGTTACCATATTTGACATATATATATATATATTTTTTTTTTTTTTTGACAAAAACGTAACAAAAGTTAGATGCTGCTTATGTATATTAGAGAATTATAGATACATTTTCATGCACAATTTTCTGTAACTGTAAGTTAGAACTTGCAGTCTATGGAGGAAAAAGAAGCTGAGGAGAAAGGTGAGAGAAAGAGCTCATTGCCAGTCAAAACTTTTCTCCTTCACTCCCACTCTACAGGTTCCAGTGGCTGTAGCTTTTTCTTTGGACAGGCTATGTTGCACACACTTTCATAGCCTCGTTTGCATTTGGAGAATTTGCCATGGTAACAGATGCATAGACAGCAAAGGAGAGGAGGAGGGGGGGGGGGTGGAGTGGAAGAGAGAGAAGAAGAAGAAAAAAGAGAAGAACAAGCGCAGTGGAAGTGACGGCTGCTGTCTACGGTAACGCTGGTGCCTATTTTTGCAGATAAAAAATAATCACAGGAGGATGGATATGTCAGCGGATTTAAAGCTTTTTCTTAGTACCTTTTGTTCCATGTTCCCAGGATGTTAGGAAAAAAGCACGCACTGACACTTTGAGTTACAGAGTATACTCATATGATGTTACACCATGATATGAAAATCACAATCAATTAGAAAGTTAGAACGTTGTGCTTATTCACTGCATATAATGACATGACTATAGTGATATCATGCCTCATGCCATCTTCCGTCCTTTACCAGCTGGGGATTCGGGATTACATTGTAGGAGGTTCAGAAATGACTTAAAGTGGTAAATAATTAAGGTTCAAGAAGCTGACACTGATATGATCACGGCATGTGCGTATTGTAGCGAATCGGGTGGACCGGCGTGGCGCATAAAATGACATGACAATGAATCTCTGTTAAATGAATTTAAAACAAGCTGTGATGTGTACACTAATCATCAATCAGCTTCAGCTGTGTAGACACATGTCATATGCACATGCCTCAATTTACATAACACACACTCATTTATGTAGGTGTTAGGATAGTGAGCCAATAAAAGAAAAGCATTCACCAGGCTATAGTCACATTCAGTAAAGGAGAAAAAAAAAAAAGTAAACAGGAACAGGAAAAACAGAATATCGAAAAAGAAACTTGACCCTCTGGTAGTTATAAAGATTTTCAATTATAATACAACTTGATCTATTGGACTCGATTAAAGTTAAATGTAATTAAAGTCTTATTTATAAATACAATTTACAGACTCATTAAATGCAATGTCCTAAAATCGAATGTACTGAAAGAAATAAAAGGGGGAAACAAAACTAAAGGTTTCCATAATGAACAAAAGTGCACCTGTCAAGTTTACAGGAAACTATTTAACAATAAAATCAAAAGCCTTTAATAATATCCAGGAACCTTTAAATATCCTGGGTGTATGCTTCACTTACACAGAGCTCAGGCCGGAGCAGCTATACAGCATAATACTCACACAAATGACCTAATGAATTATTTACAAGTAAACATTTTATCTTGAGACTAATCAACTGTATATGATACCTTTAATTACTGATGACATTAATATTGATGTTGGTACTTTAACAGCAGTAAAACATAGCTATTATACTGAGATTTACAGTACACACACTCTGAATTAATATGATCAAACAGCTATGTAAGCAGGCACGGTGGTGTAGTGGTTAGCTCCAGGGTCCGGGTTCGATTCCCGGCCAGGGTCGATGACCGTCTCTGTGTGCATGTTCTCCCCATGCTTGGTGGGTTTCCTTGCAAAGTCCAAAGACCTGCAGGTTAGGCTAATTGGTGTTCAGTAGTGTGTGTACTGTATGTGTGTGTGCCCTGCGCTAGATTGGCGCCCTGCGATAGATTGGCGCCCTGTCCAGAGTGTACCCTGCCCGTCTCCTGGGATAGGCTCCAGGCACCCTGCGACCCTGAATACAGCATAAAGCAGTATAGACGATGAGTGAATGAGTGAGATATCTAAGCAATGTCACACTCAAGGTCATGCTGTTGTGCTGATATCCACGTGGACAGAAACTAATGGAAATTCATGTTATATTTTCACTTATTCCACTTTAGAAAATCAGCTAGTTTCCAGGTTTCTGGGGTTGAATACCAAATCGTGTCAAATGGAAATCTAGTGAAGTGTATAATTTAGTCCCTTCTGCCATACACTAAGAAGTGCCATTGATCAGGGGTTAGGGAGGGATTTTGGGATTCAGCCTTGTAATAGAAGCTAGTTAGATGAGAACAGAACGACACAGACGGTTCAGAGGGAATTCAGAATTACAGTACTTAGAAGCAGTTACTTAGGAAACAATGTGTTAAGATGTCATAACGTTATCAGATGTGTTTTATTGCTGAAAATGCTTCAGTGACTGGTTTGAAATGTGTGTTTTGGCAGGCAGCTGCTCTCTCCCTTTTCCAGGACTGTGGACCGTAATGACCTACTTTCTTCCTTGCTGCGACTGACGGTTGCCGTTAGGGTGATACATACCGTTAAACATCCTAGTGCTTTTGTGCTCTATTATCACCATTCATGGAATGCTTTTTCTCTTGTCCAATCAGATTACTCGGTCGGTACTAACTGTTGATGCAAATGATGCATATTCTCTCCCTTATTAATCATAGCAACAGTTGCCAATCATGGGATCATGGACCCCTGTGAGCTCTTGCATGCAAAAGGGGATGGATAGCGCTTACCTGCAAGTGTGATACCCCATCCCCCTGACTTTGCATGAGCAGCAGGTCGGATAAATTCACAGGCCAGAACAACACTCCCTGGCTAGTGTCAGTCATGAAAAAAATCCCCAATATATAAACTTTTCATTTTATTTCAGAATGTTCCTTCATTTTATTTTAGAAAGGAAAAAACGCCTGTGGATCTCGACTTTTGGGCCACCCTGTATAGGCAACCAAAACACGGGACTGACCAGCAAAGTCCAGCATATGTCCAATTTACTATATTGAAGGTGTGTGTGTGTGTGTGTGTGTGTGTGTTTATGTTGATATTTTTGTAAGAAAGCATTCACATATGACTAATTTAACCCACAATGACTACTTAGTCTACTGGGAACTTTTAAAGTTATTCCCAGGTGTGACTGGTATGCTGGTTTTCCAGTGAGCTGCAGTTATTTACCCAGTACAGCACTTCCGTCCAGCCTTCCATGGTGATGCACTGGAACACAGTCAGCATAGCGAACAGGAAGTTGTCAAAGTTGGTGATGCCATTGTTGGGCCCTTGCCAGCCTTCTCTACATACGCTGCCATTAACACTGCACGGTCGTCCATTACCTGACAGATTGCAGGGGGTAGGCTCTTCTTCTGCTAGTGTACCTGCAGAAGAAGAAGAAGAATTCTTGCTAATTCAGAGATTCCAGATGATGCATGCATTCATGATGCATTAGCAGAAATTGGTATTAGCATGCAAAAGTCTTGATCCACCCCTCATTCTCCTAATTTTGAGTCAGACTTTCTTGCAATTTAAATGTAGTCACGAGGAATAGTTCCCCAGGCTGAAAGACTTTCTTGTCTCTCATGTTTGACAAGATTTTGCCTCTCATTTTCAGTCCAGTCCCCGTACCTGACCAGTTTCAGAAAATAGTTTTTTGTTAGTTAAGCCACACAGTGAGCTATTTATTTAGTGCGTGCTTTTCAATTAAAAAAATATCTAACTTAAGGGATGAAAGAAAAACAGGTGCAGATGATGACAGATGATCAGGCCGGTGATTCGTACTGTATACTGGTGATGCTAAACACTGAGTGGTTGGAACAAACAAGAGAGGAAATGAGGTTGCTGCTGAGGTTGTTACATAAACAACCATTTTTTTAAGATTGTAATCAACAATCATTTGTGAACAAAAATCATGAGTTAATATTTCTTTTACTTAATCTACATAATTTTATTTAACATTCATGCACAAATTTGCACACACCCGGGACATTTCTATTTTATTTCTGCACTTTTTATGGACATTTGCATCATTTACATTTCTATTCTCACAATCAAAGTTTTCTATATTTTCTATATTTGTACAGTTACATTTTCTATATTTGTTCAGCTAAGGCGCTTTTTTTATATATATATTTAAAATTTTGTTCTTATCTTCTATTCCATAATTTATTTCTTACATTATTATCATAATTGATCATCTTTTTTTTAAGGTCATGGGGGTCGTATAAGCATTTCACGGTATATCATACTGTGTATGACTGTGTGTGTGTGACAAATAAAATTTGAATTTGAAATTGAATTTAATATGAAATGTGGAGTGTCTCAAGACTCTTGCACAGAACTGTAAGAATAAGAATGATCACAGAATAGGAGGGGATAATATTCTATAAGGAAACTCACGTGTGCCATTCATGTAACAGGTGGCATGCATCTTCCCAATGAAGAGCTCCAGACCAATTATGGCATAGATGATGATAACGAAGAGCACGAGCAGAGCAATGTGCAGCAGAGGAACCATGGCTTTAATTATGGAGTTCAGCACAACCTGTAAACCTGTGACCCAACCACACTGTATTAGTAATACAACAGCAATGTCTTCAGTGTCAAAAAGCTCAGATTTGTGACGTTATCATTTCCATTATGCAACGGTGTGGTGCAATGCCAACCTTTAACTTACAGTGTTTTTCTGAAATAACTTCAGGTATATATAAGATAAAAAAAACACCTTGATACATAGTTTCTTCTTGACATTCCTTATATGAAATGAAATATGTCAGAATGAACAGCATTTGTAGCCTGATGAGAAGGAAATGCTTATTACGGCTTATTTTACCCAGCCCGTTCTAAACGGATGATTATAAGATGATTCCCATTATTAAAACCAAGAAAATCCACAAATTATATATCGCCATTATGCAGTGCATACACCACTGGCATAGGCGGAGTGTAATGAATCTTTAAAATGTCATACGTCTAACCTAACAGCTCCTGCCATACAGTATGGTTTAACTTTTTTTTTTTTATCATATTATAAATAATGCTATTGTGACATTACTACAATACAATTATTGCTAAACTGCATTCATGCCTGTGAAGAATGATGAATACATACGTATGTAATAGACTGCATCTAAACTAAGAAACAGTAATAATGTCACCATTTTAGATTTTCTGTTTGACTTACTGGGCACTCCTGAGACAAGCCGGAGGGGTCGGAGCACACGGAATGCTCGCAGAGCTTTGACATCAAAGCCACCCGGCTTTCCTCCAGACTGGCCTGAATCTCCCTCTTTGGTCATCAGCTCCAGAACCACGCTGAACAGCCTGTACACACATACATAAAACATGGACTTGAATGGTTTTACTTTTAATAAAGTAACATAGCTACTCTGTAGATACCATCAATGCAGGAATGTATGGTGAGGTGAACTCCCAGCTTGCTGGTGATGATCAGTGATCATCTTATTCACATCTACTATTTTAAACCACAGGGATTCTATGGATTCGATATGGAATATGTGCCTCAACATCCTGACCGTCCTGAACATCTGGCCACCCAACAGAAGGTTTGAAATGCAAATGCTCTTGTTCTTTTATATAATACTTTTATGCAAGAATTGTGAGAATCAGTTGACTTCTGTCCTAGTAGTTACACTTAAGAGAATGTGCTGTTGTACTGAATATCAGCTGTTATGATCCATATCAGCACTTGTGGAATGCCTCTTGTCCAATCAGCTTACTCGATCGCAACTAACAGCTGTTGTATAAATAAAAATAATATACTTTGTACCTTCCCAAATGACAAGGTGTAATTTATACCTTTTAGTGTAAAAGTGTACAGTAGTGTGATAAAAAATATTGGAGCTCTTTCTATGGAAGCTATGAACTGCCGTGTCAGAACTTTGATTAGGCACACAAACAGCATGGCAATGCTTTGACAACCTTATGTAATGTCACAACATTTATTTCATTGAGGGTTACATTATCATTTTTGGGTGAGATCTTGTATTAATGATGTAATGTAATGTAATAAAGTGTCAAAGAAGTCCATAACGTCTTCTCCAGCACATCTCAAAGTGGGATGTGGGTTTGGGTTAAGTGGCCACTTGTGAAACGCTTCCACAATTCAAGCCCTGGAATATGCTTGAATATTTTCCATCAGGGGAAGAAAAAGAATCTATTAACATGAAACCCTGGCCATTCGGTACATTCATGTAGTCATAATATTGATAATCATTAGTGATAAACCTCACCAATAGGCTGGTTTTTTTTAATGGCCACACAGCTGTTCAGTCCAAGTACTATGAGCTCTTGTGAAACTGTGTGTGGAAATGCTCTTAATTTTACTATTAAACATAGCTATTATTATTATTATTATTATTATTATTATTATTATTATAGCTTCTATATATAGCTGTGATTTCTACAGTTAATTTTTCACAAGTGTCCAAGTGAACTCCAATCACTCTTCATTCATGATATTTCTTTTCCAACCACATTTCTTCCACAAAGTTTATGGTTTAGAATTGTTCTTCAAGCTTTTAATAATACATTAGGCAGGTCTTAACAAGTAAGAGAGGCCTGCAATTCCTTGAATGTGATTCCCTAAATTTCCTAGGCCTAGTTGGTATTACATCATCTGCTTGCTTCAATAAATAAAATTATCATTTAAAACATGTATTTTTTGTTTGCTCAAGTTGTCTTTGTTTTGTTAAATTCTGTTTGATGATTAAAAAAAGTGTATCACACACAAAATACCTTTTCCACAGCACTGGATTTACATACTGTAGTTTTAGTCGAAAGTTTGGGCGCAAGTTTGGATATTAAGTATTAAGTATTTCATATATTCTAGAACAAAACTGTTTAAAAAAAAATAATTTTTTAACTATAAAATAACATGATTAAGTTAAAAAACAACAGTCCTGAAGTTGAGCTGTTCGGGAACAGTTATTGAGATATTGAGAACAACTGATGCAAGAACAGTATTGTGACAAGTGCATTTCCAAAACCCATCGAGCACCATGATGAACCTGGCTCTCATGAAGACCTTCCCGGGAAAGCAAGACCAAAACCTTACCTCTGCTGCAGAGGAGAAGATCATTTAGAGTCACCAGCCTCAAACATCATCAATTAACAAACAGCACCTCAGATTAGAGGCGTTATGAAGGATTTACAGAGCAGAAACATCTCAATATCAACTGTTCTACAGAATTGATTGTACATTATAGATGCTTTCAGCATTATTATACAATGTAGAAAAAAATGAAAATCAGGAAACCTTTGACTAGAAGTGTATATTAACATCAGAAAAATCCTAAGCTTTTTGCTTTTCTTTTCTTTTTTTTTTTAAACAATTATAATTGTATCAGTAGAAGTCTTGGGCTATGGTTGCTCCAGAGCATGACACTTGATAAGATATTCTTAGCTTGCACGAGAGAGAAAACAGACTTAAATCATGGAGTGGGAGGCATCACTATGACAACCTGATGTTAGTGGCTTCAACAAAGAGGGTAGCAGTGTTATGCAGGTTTAATTAGGTTCTGCATTTAGAAATGAAATCTCCCCAGTATGAAGAACGTACAAATAAATTAATGGAGTAATTCCACATAGGATTACATGTAATACTTAAGAGTGGACAAATCAGTAGGACCACTACTGACAAGATAACTTTACCGTTAACAAATAAAAAGCAAGAAAAAGTCTATCCTATTGACTTATGCAAAGCAAAAGTTTATTTGGTGAGTGTGTTTGAACGTAATGTGCTTCGACGTGGTGTGAGGTGCCTCAATATCTTCTCCATTACATATGTCGACAGATTATATATGATTATCAGAGTTACAGTAGAAGCATCTGACTGTTTGATGTGGAATGGAGCCTATTTACATGTTGAATAGAAAATGCAGATGGAAACCAGCCTCAGTTAATATTTTTATGCAGGATGTGAGAAGAGAACATTATTTTTGAGCCAAAAAAAAAAGAACAATTCACTAACAGCTTGGAGAGTTTTTTGGTGAGGTGGGAAACACGATGTGCTACATTAGAAACATGCACCGAACATACATTATCACTTTATTTTTTGCTTTAAAAAAAAAAAAAGGTTGCTAGGCAACCCAAACATTGGACTGGGCAGGACATGGGTAGACACCTAAAATAAGAGAAGATATTATCTCTTCTGATTCATATCCATATACTGTATATGTATTCTGGGTCGAGACTGATGCAGGTTTTAAAATTTTTATTTAGTGAATGGCCGATAGCGGACACAGATGTTATTTTTTGAAAAACATCAGCCATTGCCATTGGTTAATGACAACTTATTGGCAGTTACTGTAACAGGGCAAACATCGGTCAATACTTATACAATGCCTGGCCAAAAACAAAGTTGCTCAAATCATATTTCTGGGCTCAAATTGAGAAAGGGTAGATCTGGGAGCATGAGGAAACATTTTCACATCTGAACTAGCCAACGCATCTTGTGTTGTAATCAAAGCTAAATGGGACTGAAGGAAATCTAATGTGTATGCGACCTATGTTTGGCCAGGTGATGGATGGATGGATGGATGGATGGATGGATGGATGGATAGATAGATGGAAATGTACAAAAGGCTGTAGGCACCTTTTTTTTTTTACTTTAATATTACGTTGGTCCAAGACATTTCTGTTTCCCAAACATCAGTATTCCAACATAAATTTTATGGTACAGAAAACTACACATATGCCAGAAAAGAAAGCAGAATATTATATAAGCAACCAGTTTTCAGACAAAAAAAAAAGAAAAAGAAAAGGAAGCTGCTGGGGTTTGCTTGCGAAAAAGGAAGCAGGTGCAACAGTAAAAGTCCTCAGAAGAACTGCGGAGGTTCTGCAGGATGCTCATTAAAACTTAGTAGCGAGTTTCCTTATAAAAATGCACACATTGTACCTGAGGGTCCAAAAAGCTTCATCATGCCAAATTTCGACTTTGTTTCATTAATAACTGTTTATTAATAATGACATTTTCTGGGCTTTATTGTTTTGTTGGCTCGTTTGTTTTGAAGGCATACTTGCTCTATAGCAGCTCAAAACTTTGACACAGTACTGTATATGAACATCATAAGTGTATTAAAAGTTTTACCTACATCAAAGCGTTCACAAACGATTGACTTACCCTACTATGACTATAATGAAATCCAGCATGTTCCAGCCGTTTCGAACGTAGGAGTTCTGGTGCATTACCAGTCCGTAGGCTATTATCTTCAGAAACGTCTCAATCGTAAAAATGATCAGGAAGGCATATTCTACTGTCTCCTATGGAGAGAGAAACACAAATGAAAAGATATGTGTTAGACCCATAACATAGTAATGTACAGTATACAGGCTGATTTCAGTCATAATTTCAGTGTCCAAAACAATAAAACTAACAAAACAAAGGACGAGACAAGTTAGTTCCTAATATCAATTGTAATATATGTTATTACAGTTACTGTAACCCTATCCTCTCTTGACATTTGTAAAAAAAAGAGTTACATAAACATCTTCTTAAAGAAAGCGTTGTCACATCACCTAGAATACACATCTGTCTATTTGACTGAATCAGTTTCTTTCTCACACACAAATCCCTGTGTATGAGAAGTTACTTAGGAAAGGTGACGAATGAAAAACAAGCACGTTAATATGAACGAACTCTCAGAGCTTCAGAGCTGTTAGACGAAATGAATTACCATCCTCTCATGACAACGAGTTGTGAATGTGGCATTGCTGCGGTATACAGTTAGAGAATAGCTTAGACTTTATTTGTATTCTTTGCATAAGCTTTGACCCTGGTTTACCAGCAATACAACTACATGAACCTGATGACAAAAACAGGTATTAACAAGACAAGGAACAGCACGAGGATGGAAGACAGAGAGAGCTTTAACGACAAAAAAAAAAAAAAAAAAAACCAACACAAAAATACGAGCTTTGTCTCAGGGACTGGAGGTCATTAATGCACAGAGAGCAGGGAGTAATGTAGCCTGTAATCCAATGTATGGCTGCGACTGGAGCCCTGTGGCTTAAGAATAAAAATAGCCACAATGTGGTGTTAATCTCATCCGAACAATGAAAATCCAGCCATCACCACCCACATGTCATAGCCATTACTCAGATTTCCTATACTTTTACTGTTCCAGTACTCTTTTCACTATGAATTATACATTTCGGGTATAAATAATGCATCGTTTATTATTCCTAAATATCCTGAGGCGAAGAATTTTGGAAATTTATTCAGTACTGAGATTCAAATAGAGGTTTTGTTGATTTTCTCCGTCACTCAGCAGCAAATAAAGATTTTCTTCAGGCCGGCCGACAGAACACTAGTATTTTGAAAATCGGAACTATACCAGTTTAAGTGTCAGGAATGTTACGAAATATGAATAATATTATTTTTATTTTTTTCATTGAACAGACAATGCACCCTAAACAAATACAATCACTGATATGAACAAGAGCAGAATATTCGTTTTTTTTTCCAGAAATCTTCATATCATACACTTTAGTGTGGAACTTTAAAGAACAGCTTGATTGACAGGTTTTAGCAATATTTCCAAAAAGACTTGAAACTAGTCTAGGTTTTTCTAAGTCTAGTTGATGCAAATAAGTTGTGTGCATTTTTGCAATCTCGATCGTGTAATATGCAGGAGGACAAGTTTATTAGCGTGATACCACTGGGAGATACGGGTTACGTTTCAACCTGATCTAAACACCGGCTTACTGAGGTCCACAATAAAACCAAACCATGTGCTCAAGCAGTGGGGTTCAAAAAAAAAAAAAAAAAAATCAATGTCCATGTTCTTTTTGTAAAAGCATTATAAGGTACTATTATGAGGAAATTCTGCTTAAAGGACCCCAGTTTGACTCACAGCAGCACCACAAGCGTGTCCCAGCTTTATCGCAGACATTTCTATTCCTATTTCTGCAATGTGACAAACCCGAAAACTGAAATAAATCTGATATTCTTATTAGATGGCTGTTGTCAACTGTAGCCTAAATAGCACTTCATTTGGGGAATCACAGTTAGTTTGCTTGCTCAGGCACATAAGACAGAAGATAGAAAGCTTGCCAAAAAGACTATTTCAGCAGTTGAAAAAAATAAGTTCTGCACAGTCCTATTTGTTGTAATAACATGTTAAATTAATCCAGACCTTCTAACCAATCAGTAGTATACAGTAAAAACAGCACTTTTCGCAAGCCTTTCTAAAATGTTGTCACTGCCATTAACTATTATTAGGCATGTCTGTCAAACACCTGAATACATTTTCATGGGAGATATTAAAAAATAGCGAATTATGTTCTTCGTCTGAATTGATTTACCCTCGCTGTCCACTTTATTAGGAACAACTTTTGCTGATACAGGACAGTAGCTTGGTACAAGATGGGCTGTGTCAGTAATAACCCCTAGAGGGCGATCTACACCTGCAAACTCCTCCATGTTGATTCACAGTTTTGACATGGGTATTGATTCACTGGTCTTGAAGATTCACAGTTGTATTCCTTGAGGTTGGGTTGGGCAGAGTGACCTGACCTTACCTTACACCTGTATCAACCCCAGACCAAGTCACTATACTAATAAGAACCAACCTATCCGAAAACACCCGTGAGACAAGACAAGACTGTGACCCATCAAGCAACAAACACCCATGTCAAACTGAAAGTGACCAAAACTCAAAACGTGGAGTAGGCCACTGGCGCAGAGCATCCTCCAGGGGTTTTTCCCTGTTTGAGCATTTCAGAAACTTCTGGGAATTTCGAACAACGCAAGAGTTTTAAGAGTTGTCCCAAAATGGTGCAAAAACCTACATATCAAATGGGAAATTCCAGACTTGAAGTTTATAGTATCACAAGTACCCACTCTTTACAACCGTGATAAGCAGAAAAGCATCTCAGAATGCACAACACATTAAACCCCCTTCGTGGCTAAACAACAAGAGCAGAAAACCACTGCTATTGGGCAAAAACAAGAATCTGACGCTACAGTATCATTGTTCTCCTAAAGACTCACCCAAACTGTGTAGTTGCAGACTGGGGGGGGAAAAAAAAAACTTTTTTTATTTAAGTGATTTTTATTTTAACCTTCCTAACCAGTTTTGGTGAGATTGTATGTACCCTCGATAGATTTTTTCTGATGTACTCAACATTTCCATCGACACCAAAAACATGCCACAGTCAGAGATCGCACTTTCCCATTCTAGTGTTTGATGTGAACATCTAGTGATGCTCTTGACCTGTAGCGGTGTGATTTTATGAACTGAGCAGATGTTCCAGATGTTCCAGATGAAATGAACGCTCAGTGTACTATTCAATTCTGAAGCACTTTCTATAGAACCGCTTTACAGAACACACTCTCATCTATATCATCACTTTCTCCATTTAATACAATAAGGGTCACTGTTTATCTTTACCCTTTGTGACGAGTGTTCATCAGGACAGAACTGCAGGAAAAGAGTCTAAAGTATAAGGTATGAATAACCTACTAAGCGCAAGGTGACCTACAGTCTGACTTATCTGTCTTGTCGTAACACATTTCACTTAGCCGTACGTAATCATAAAAACACTTATACACTGTTGTTGGTAGATGTCATGATTTATCTCTGCAGTGTAACCTTACACCAGAACCTCAGTAATCTTTCACATATTAACCTTTTCATTTCAGCCCGTGACTCAACACACAGCATAGGGGAAAAAAAGGCGGCTAGAAAATGTATCATGCCACTCGTACAGAGCTCAAAAAGACCTCACAGCTCCAACCGCGTCCTTTTGAGCGCGTTTTTAAGATTTCTCCGAGCCTCGTTATGTTCTCCGGGACAGAAAAAAAAAAAAAAAAAGACCTTGAACACCAAACTAAAGCCCTGTCTGAGTCGCAACTACACAATGAAGTGGGGGAGAAAAATCCTCCGTTGTGTAATTCCCATGGTTGCCTGGGCAACCTGCTGTGTTCTGGCCATGGTTATAATGAACGAGGAGAAGCTTGTGTGTTTATTTATCTGAGCCGAACCCTGATTCATCTTCAGGAGCATTTCAAAACCATCGGGTTACTCGCAGACAGCTGTGCAAGCAACTTTATTTAGCAAGTACTCACTGGTTTTAATCATTTGGCTTATTATTATTCATTACTACTTTAGGTTCAGTTCAGGGCATTATTGTAATGAAATAAGAAATGTTAAATAATACAAGTTAAGCGAACCGTAATGTAAACTCTTTCTTTTTCTCTATTTTCTTTTTCTCTATTTAAATACAGGATGATCTGATAAAGTAAACTTTATTCCTGATCGATCAAGAAATGGCCACGGGTGACCTGGAATATCATTGAAGTTTGATACAAATCAAACTAAATTAAAATGACCAGATGACCAGAAATTAAACTGGTTAGCATGCAAACTAGCTTTGAAAACAGCTTAAGCTCTTCTAATACAACAAGAGCTCTGACCTTTCCTCCAGCACACTCAGTAAAACCTAACAGCTGTTTCACTTACAGTACTGTGCAAACCTATTGGGGGGAAAAAAAGCCATAAGAAAAGATGCTGTTGAAAACTTTTCTGCATTAAAGAAACTTGTATAAAAAGTAATGAAATGAACACAGTCGATATATGATGTAAAAACCCTTAGCTTGAAAATAATCACTGGTGTTAGGTCCAGATTTGTGCACTTTTATAGTAAAACAGCTGTTACCGTAGGTTTTACTGAGTGTGCTGGAGAATATGCCAGAGTTCTTCAGGTAACTTTGTCACACTTGCTTTTTTCTTTTTTATGAGAAAACCCCAGAGCGTACATGAGGTTTGTTGTTTCCATCTGAAAACTGCTCTGTTATATAATATCTTGCTTTCTTTACATGCATGCAAATATCCTTCTGTAATGTTATTTATTTAGTCATTTTTAAGGTACGTTGGGAAATAATGAATGGTTTTGAAACATCTATAATGCAGACATGATAAACATGGTATATATAACAACATTTGTACTACAGATAATATGATATATATAAGACTTTTGGTGTTTCCTGATCTACTGCTTCTCACGATTATGCTGTATCATATGAAAGAAGTGTTTCTTCTGATCATGTCTGTCGTACAAAAGCTTGTCTTAAGCACAGCCACTGGCAACCTTTATCAGTGAGCCTCAGAGTGAGTGTGTGTGTGAGTGCGTGTGTGCGTGTGTGTGCGCGTGTGTGCATGAGCATAACAAGAGGTTGCACCATGACAGGTGTCAGCACTGGCTAACACTGATAACACAAAAATGTACATTCTCTCTCTCTCTCTCGCTCTCTCTCTCTCACACACACACACACACACACACACACACAATCACTCTTTGCATTAGTGAAGTTAAATTACCCTATTCTCTTCGGTGTATAAACAGGTGACAGCAGAGGGCAGAATGCTGTGTGTGTGTGTGTGTGTGTGTGTCAAAAAGAGAGAGAGAGAGAAAGAGAGAGAGAGAGAGAGAGAGAGAGAGAGAGAGTGTGCTCAAAGGACATATTATCATCTCAAAATAACACACATACAGTATGCACACACTCAAATATCACGGTTCTATACTGAGGGGTTTTATACAGTATATGTAATCTATATATTTGTACTATTATTCTCAGGATACAAGATTAATCGATAAATTGGTATGTAATCTTATAAACAGATCGTATTTCTGGTAAAACTCCACTGTCAAACCATCACATGTAAAAGTCCATTAAAGTCTTTGTAAAGACTTTGTAAAGAGTAAAGCACCATAAATGTATGAGGGGCATTCGGGTCAAACTGGGACTTTTGTGGTCAATTCACGTTGACAGAAGACATCAAGCATGGTGCTGTGATGTGAGTCTTAGCTACATAAAACATTCAAATTGTGCAATGTGTTTAAAGAAGTTAAAGGCTGCCGTGCATTCGGAGCCCACTGCAGTCGTTTCCATCAACAACCAGCGATTGGAACGCCACACAATCATTCACGAACACATTGCAGGAACTCTGCTAAAAGTTATCGTCACATCCCCCATACAGTCCTGACCTCACCTCAAGCCATTTCCACATGTTTGGGCCATTAAAGCAGTTGTTGAGAGGCCAGCGTTTCAGACATGAAGCACGAAGTACAATCATAGCTTTCTAGAAAACTTTCTACCTTGATGATATGGAAGTGACACACTGTGTAGCAGGGGATTAAAAAGGGAGTCTTTACCCTTATAACTGTTCTGTTATTCAGCAGAATGTGCTGTGTTTATAAATGAAATATGACATAATATATATTGCTATCAAATATAATTTTTGCAAATATTTTTTTTATAAAGACTACCTAGTATAAAATAGACAAACAGATGGTGAAGTGCTCTATATACTGTTCAGCCATAACATTATAGCCAATAGCCTAATATCAATTAGGGCCCCTGTGAACATCAAAACAGCTCTGCTTCAGTAAGCCGTGGACTCCATAAGATGTGCACTTGTACATGGAACCAAGAAGCAACAGAAGTGAGGTGGTGCCTCCATGGATCAGAATAGTTTTTCCAATCACTTCCCAGTGATTTGTTTGGAAGGTAATTGTCATTAGGGAACACTGTTGGTGGTCAGGGTAGATGCTATCGACGATGGATCGGGGTCAGCACGGACACCCTGACCAGACTCCAGGTACGCAGCCCCATTCACTTGTGTGTCCTTTCTCTCAGAACCTGCATTAACTTTTTCAATTTGTGCTACAGTAGCTTTTCTGCAGGGCTGGACCAGACATTTTAGCCTTCATTCCCACATACACCATAGAGTACTTGGGCATTGATGACCCTATCACTAGGTTCAACAGTTTTTCTTCCTTCCTCACTTTTGGTAGGTACTAATCCACAGCAACCCAGGAACACCTGCCCAAATGAGCTGCTGTTGTGAAGATGCTCTGACCCAGTCGTCTAGACATCACAACTTGGCTAGTGTCAGGGTCACTCAGATCCAACACATCAAATTCAAGAACCTACTGTTCACTTGCTGCCTTATATATCCCACCCCTCGACAGGTGAAACTTGAACAAAATAATCAATGTTATTTATTTCACCTCTCATTATACTGTATATTATCATATATACTGTATACACACGCACAAGTTGTTGTGTGTTTTAAAGAATGCTAAAGAATTCAAAGCGGGGATTTAAAACGTTCTCTTCCCACAGAAGACTAGCGAGCACATTAGAGAAAAAAAGAACTTACATTTGATATTGAATATGATGACTGGGACACACTGTCCTAGGACTCCAGCCATCCAACTCAGAGCATTGCATCACCTGCGTATCATATCTCGCATAAAAATAAGATCGAGCCCACATGCTCCAGTCTCTGTCCTTGCAAGGTCAGTGTATACAGATTTATATTTGTCTACTTGCTATATCACAAAGGTTTATTTATTCCGTTTAAGATCATCAAGTCGCGATAATCCGAAACTCATTTTAGACTGAAAATGTATACATTTATGCTGAAAATTGAAAGAATGCTGAATTCTGTAAATTATTGCATTTTTGTGCATTCTTTCCGCCAATGTCTGATTTTTTTTTTTTTTAAGTCTGACCTGCCAATTTAATTTCTTCTCAGAACTACAAAACATCACATCCCCCGTACAAGGTTACAGAATTTTCTGTAAGAGGGTTACTGTACAAATAAAATCCATTCATAAAAAGTGAACTAAACTAATTTGAACTAATGTGAACTAAAGCCCATTATGCTGCTTTTCTCTCTTATTCAGACAGATTATTACAATTTGTATGGTTTAATTTCCATCTGTTCTAATAACGGTGAGCTGGACGTGAGCTACAAAGCTAACTAGCTTCTAACACAAGGCTGAACCCCAAGTCCCTCACTAACCCGCAATCAAGGGCACTATCTGGTGTGTGCTCAACAAGACCTTGCACACCCTAACGTTCCATTTAACGCTATTTGGTATTCAGCTCATATTCTAAAGCAGAATAAGTGGAAACATAAAGTAAATCTAATGTGGTTTTCAAGACTGTTTACCATCTCCATATTTTATTCTGCTCATCTTTGGCTACAAAGTACAAGTAAGAATTGAAAATTACTGCCTCCAAGTGGCGCAGTGGTAAAGCGCTCGCCCTATCATCCGGGGAGCGCTGGTTCGAACCCCGGGTGATGCCGTTTTCCTCTCACAGCCGGAGGCACAGAGAGAGCTGATTGGCCGAGCTCTCTCAGGGGG
>JAOVVA010000036.1:8372986-8402319 GCA_028565275.1 Leiocassis micropogon | reverse complement strand
AGGGAGAGAGAGAGAGAGACAGAGAGAGAGAGAGATAGAGAGAGAGACAGAGAGAGAGAGAGAGAGACAGAGAGAGAGAGAGACAGAGAGAGACAGAGAGAGAGAGAGAGACAGGGAGAGAGGGAGAGAGAGAGAGAGACAGAGAGAGAGAGAGACACAGAGAGAGAGAGAGAGAGAGAGAGACAGAGAGAGAGAGAGGGGCATTCAGGGTTGCTGGTGTCACTGGTTTTGCTGAGACTAATTACTCTGGACATGTTTGATGAAGCCACACACGTGATGGGGTTGAACAAATAACAGCTTGCTGGGATGACAGAAAACACCTCTAACAACAATAAAAAAAAGTTAAAAAGAAATCAACTCCAAACCTTTTGTAAAGGAAAAGATTGGTAAGGAAAACATAAAATAAGTCTTAGACTCGGTTATGCAATCTCAATCTCGGTTTTCCAATCTCAATCTTTTGTTGGTCAGTTTAAAGGTGAATTATTTACATAAAACTTCCTAACGATAAATGGTCTAAAATAAACAAATTCTTTCAAAATACACCACAGCTTTCCTCTATTGCAAATACTCATGTTCTGAGAGAGCATCGCTGCTTCTTCTTCTTATGAGTTAATGGCCGGCTGGTGGACTGGAGTGTGGAGCAGAATATTAGCTGGGAAAAAATTCTCGCTTTGTACGTGATTAAAACATAAAAAAAAATGTCTATTATGTTTATTAGATACTTTTAGGCATTTTTAATCCTTCAAAACCTAAAGGATAAATATAGCTGCTTGAGACAAATCAGACTCACCTATTACCTGTGTTCTGGCTTCTAAGCTTGATTGATTGAATCGAATCGTCAGTCTGTTTATGATTCACAACTCTACCGTATACACAACTGACCTGTAATTCATTTACAGTAAATAAGTGCCCACTCCTATTTAATGAGTGCGTAGTTCTTTTGCAAGCGTCCTTGGTCCTGTTGGATTACAGCGTTCTCATTGCTATTCATCCTGCATCCTGCTCCATTAAGCCATTCGTATTTTTTGCAAGATTATTTCAGCAAGCACCCACGGACTTCCTTGTATATGAAGAGAAGCCCATCAAGACGAACGCATAACTCTTAGTCAAACCCTTTTTCTCTTCAGACAATTATTCCCTTTGTGTGTGCGTACATATGGGCAGGAACGTTCACTTAAGTCTCTTAATTGTCACTGTGTCCCGACTAGAATAAACTGGATCTTTATTATCCCTGTTATACCACAAGCAGCTTGTCTTATCAAATCTGCGTCGTGTTAGCGTATCGTATGACCGAGCCTCAAACGGCAGACATACAAACCTGTGTCTGTCCCATTCTGATTTAATCCAGCGTCCGTGTGTGGGAGTTATCCAGAGACATTATCTGTTCTCTGGCTGGACTAAACAGATTAATAAAAGCTCTAATGGTGAACAGGGATCTGCACTTACCTCAAGACCACAGATGAAAGACAACTCCAAATTTCATATTGTTCACTTAAAAAAAAAGCATTCATGCTGCTAGAAGGCAGGATATTATGCAAGGCCTGGCTGTGCATTTCCATAATGAAGAATTCAAAAGCAAGAGTGTTAAACTGCACTCAGCGCTGCTGCCAGACAAAACCGAGTGGCCTGATTGAGATTTCTGCTATAAATTAATCATCCCAGAGACAACTCTATTTATGAAACTGAAAGCCACACAGAGGTATCACTGCATAACACAACTACACAGATCCTGTCCAGACTCATCCAGTCTCACTCTAAAGCCGGTTGTAGACTGTGCGACTGAGATTATTACTTGTCATACTGTAAAAGATGATTCCGATAAGATCCAGGGGGAATTATATTACAGACTCTCCTATTACCTGTGTTCTACATGTCAGATTATACGACAAAGATCCTCTAAACATAGAACTGCGATAAAAAAAAAAAAGTTACGTCCTGTGTATGCACAAAGTAGGCTTCTTTGTAACAAGAATATCATTAGTGTCAGTGCTTTTTGTTTAAATTTCATCATTGTCACAATTTAAGTTCAAATTTTAGTTGTCACGTACATGACCATACACACTATGATATTAACGTATTATCATATTATATATATGATAGAACTGTCTGTGACCTACAGATGCAAAAAATGTACTAGAGAATACAATTAAACTCAAGAATTTTCCAATAAAAATAAAAAAATTAGGTTGGAATATCCAAATTTACAAAGTTGCAGGAAAAAAAAAATTATACATATTGCACAGAATTTACAGTGTTATACTGTATGGGCAAAGTGCAATTGTAAACTGAGAGGTATAATAATCGAAAAATACAGCAGGGTAAACACTTGGTGTATGGGTATAAAGTTGTAATGTGAGTTTCTCATAATCTTGTGCCAACTTGGTTGTCAGATGTCTTTGAGAGAAATGCCAGTGAGTCACTGTATAATTTGGGGTACGTTTCACATTTCACGCGGAACAAAAAAGTGTTCTTTCTCAACAGAACGAATAGACGTTTGAGTAGTAAATTCCTTCAGTGTAACACATCTGCTAGTTGCAAAGCTTAAACATTAGCATTTTTTTCTAACTCGTTATGTACACTACTGGGTAATAATGTAGGTGACAATTTGACCAAAATTCACAATACTTACCTTAATTTGACCCATAATTTCACTGGTAGGACTATCCTGGCTGACCACTTCTCATTTTCATTAACAGTTTAGCATCATATTTGAACAAATAATTTGACGATCAATTTATAAATTAAGTGAAAATAAGCTCTTGTATATATTTTTTAATGAGAAAGCACTTCCCACAGTTTGTTTAAAATATATACCACACAGAAGAGTGATATAATGCAGAAGGCGGGATTTATTGGAAAAGATGGGAAGCCTAACCTAACCTCAAAGTTGGCAGAAACTACTTCTTCTCCTTCTTCTGTTATATGTCCAGCGGATTAAAACACTTTACATTTTTCAAATAAGTTATATTCTTACATTATATTATATATAGAGAGAGATACAGTAACTATATATATTGTTTCTAGATAACGTCAGGATACATGTGTACGATAGTTGAATAATATGTTAGTGTTATGATAGTGAATATACATATTCCTGATAATTAATTAAGTGAGATTTTATTATTTTATGTATTTGATTTGAGTTCACACACATATGCATGTAAAGTCATGATGTGAACTCTTTCAGTACCATTTCAGGACCAGGGACAGCTCTCTATACCTGCACCTACAGTACTGTACCCTTTCTGTTTCTGCTACGCAATTAATAAAAAGACACTAACAAGGCCAGCATTATGAGCACAGATCAGACTCTCATAACTGTGTTCTGTTATTCTGCACAATCAAAAGTCCTGGTTACATATAAAATGCTTTTTGCCGTTGTACAGGTACAAAATAATTACAATGGGGACATATTGCTAAGTTTCCGTTTCAAATTGTGCATGACTCGCAGCATTACGTGAAATGCGTAAAAAAATCACACAATCATGTGAAATTACCCTTGATTGAAAAGTGTTTGGTGCCAGTTTCTGTTTTTCCTTTGCAAAATCTGTACCTTCAATATGGAAATGTATACTTACTACATGAACGATACTGGATAGAGAAACTCTTGAAAAGCTTCCAGAAAGGCAGGACCAAAAGTTACCTCTGCTGCAGAGGAGAAGTTCATTTAGAGTTACCAGCCTCAAAAATCACCCATTAACAGCAATTTGGAAACGCCAGTTAGCCAACTCTGCATGTTTTTGGACTTTGGCAGGAAACCCACTATGCACGTGGAGAACATGTAAAAACTCCACTTACACAGACCCGTGGCAGGAATCAACCCATGTCCCTGGAAGTGCGCGATCACAGTGCTATCCACTACGCCACCGTGAGTTTTTTTAAGTAAACCGTAAGTCAAATACACCTTTAAGCAACAAGCTGGTTCAGCATCGCAGGCTCACAAAGCAACGACAGTACAGACGAAAACAAAGCATCATTTAGATGTTCTGAGTAATCACTCAACAAGGCATCAGCATGGACGTGCGAGTTCAATCATGAAACGACTTATGTGTTAATTATGTTTCTGGAATGAAATCACGTATGCTACATAAATGTCGTTTAAACAGCCTTGTCCGGGGAACTGTCCCGAGAAGAGCAGGAGAGAAGGCAATGGTTTGCTTGCAGTCGCTGCAGGAAGATTTTTTTAGTTTTTTTAATGTAACCAGCAACAATGACATCGCTAAGAGTTCTGCAAATTCTAGTTCCTACCATCTGTTTCGTGATTTACGATTCTTCAAATACGACCCGATCCCCACCGCTTTGATTTGCTGCGTGGGTGGAAACTCAGAAACTGTGAGACGAATGCAGTAGAATGTTGTGTGCATGTGAAGGTGTTAAATTAGGTCATGCTACTTCGTTTGATAGAAAATTCGAACAAACCGTGCGGAAATCTGTCGAGCAGAGACTCAAAGAAAGATGGAGAGGGACATCACCACCTCGGAAAATGCAAGTACTCAAGAAGAGAGCTGATAATGTTCAGCTGGGGAATCTAAACGTTATCTCAAAGTTATATTACTTCTGAAGGAATCAAATGTGAAATGTGGAATTATTGACAGCAGCTGCTTTTGAATATACAGTACAGTATATATATATATACACAAGTGTAATATCTTTTTGCCTTTCTTGTTTGAGGCTTCAGTACTGTGCAAAAGTCTTGAGACACACCTTATCAGTTTAAATAATATTCAATTCTGTCAGTTCTATAATGTAGATAAATTAAAGCAGCAACCTCGTTTCCCCTCCCGTCTTTTGTTCAACTGCTCTGCATTCAGCATCACCAGTATACTAATCCCCTGCCTGATCATCTACACCTGCTTCTCATTGATTCATGCCTAAAGTTAGATGGTTTTTATCCTTGAATGATTCATAGCTCACTGTGTGGCTTAACAAACACAAAACACTCCTCTAAAACTGGTCAAATAAAGACACTGGACTGCAAATGAAAGCCAAAATCTTGCCAAAAATGAGAGTCAAAAGGTCCTTCTGGAAGCCTTCAGAACTATTTCTCAAGACTACATTAAAGTACAAAAAGTCTGGCTCTTTAGAAGGAAAATATGAAGAATTAAGAGGTGTCTCAAGGCTTTTTCACGGTACTGTACAAATTGCTGCAATTGAATGACGTTCATAACGATAATGAAAAGGCAAGAGGATATTACCCTTGACTACAATTTTTTTTTTGAATAAGTCTTCTAGGGTACAGTCTAGCAACTTGTATTGAGCGGTTTTAGACGCAGCTGGGTTCTTTATAACTGGTATGTTTCCTGTTAAACACTAACCCTAGTGCCCATGTTTCAGCCAAATTCCCATCCCAACTATGTCTCATAAATCACACTTGAAACTAACCCAAAGAAGTCAGCTGTTGGAGAAAGGAGACACACATTTTTTTTTTTATTCTTTTTCATCATGATCACTCTGGTGCACAAGCATTTCCAATGTATGGACACTGTCCACTCCATCTTTATCTTTGCCCTCTACCACATTCTGCCGTCTACATTACAACTGAAATGTTTCTGTGCAGAATAGATAGAATGTCTGAATGCACACTTTGTTTATGGAACGTATTAGATGTGATTCTGATAAGTTGCTATAAAAATCAAGAGGATCCACAAAATACATAAGAGGTGCCCAAAAATGTGTGTTAAACTACTTTTATTGATCTCTATAACCCCCCTGGCATCTATAACACTAAGGCATGTATCCCAGATTTTCACAAGTCCTTCGATACCATCAAGGTACAAAGTTTTCTCAGTACGCCGGAGCCATGTTCAGACGGCCTGCTTTATGTCCGAAACGCTGGCCTCCCAGGAACTCCTTTAATGGCCCAAACATGTGGATATGGCTTGGAGGGAAGTCAGGACTATATGGAGGATGTAACAATAACTTCCAGCAGAGTTCTAAATAGGTCTAAATGTCTAAATAGGACCCATATTTTATTATTTCTATGTTACAAGTTAATACAGGTCTCAGAGCTCCAACAAATGTGTCTGTCAATGCTCCAGCTGAAATACTATTCAGACAACCCCCTCATTTTTTCATACCTCAAACTTCTTTTATTTTACTCCTCTTCCACACGTGCTGTCTCAGTGTTTATGTACGCTATATGAGCCACTGCTGAGCCACGCCCCACCAGAGAAATGCAGAGGTGAGCAACAAGTGGGGGGAGGGGTATCTTTTTAGATGAGATGGAAAAAAAAGGGGGAAAAAGCAAGGAATGTTTTTCCCCGTGTTTTTCATTTGCACACACACACACACACACACACACACACACACTGGAGACCCATCTGAATGTCTAAAAAATAACTAAAAAGTACATTTCGCATAATAGGTCCCCTTTAAATTACCGACGCTTCATGGTTGAGCGCTAACAAAAGCAGCAGAGCAAAATATTTTAATGTCCCGCATGTTCTCAGACAAATTTCCTGTGCTCCCACAATGTGACGTTTTGCATTTTGTATTTATTTATATTAAGATTTCTGTCCAAAAAAGGCAGAAACGCCGAGCTCTCAGGCCATGGATCGCTGTAGCGACTTTAGGATTCAAACTTGTGATCACCTAATGGTTTGGCGATTACGTTTCTGTTAAATAATTAACATGTGTAGCTTCACCTCATCAAATTCAAAACTCCTGGCACAATATACAAAAGATAAACACACAAATGAAAAAACGAAAAGTGTATCATGATTTCTGTTAGTGTGAAAATAACACCTCTGGTGTGAAACTGGTCCCTAGTGTTTACCGTGCCAGGAAGAATTATCACAATGATGATTGTTCTGTGAGCGTTATTAACAGCTGACCAAACCCATACTCTGGAGATAGAGTCCATTATACAACGTCATACACCACCACCACTAACACACACTGACTGGAAACAGACCGATGTTTCCCTGATGGTACATTTAAACCGCATTTTAAAACTACAGTCTAAAATAAAATGTTACTAGGATGCGTAGAAAGAGCTGATAATAAACACAGGACGATTAAAGACACACTTTTTCTGATCATCATTTAATTACGCCCACGTCGTTACATAACATCATAATTAAGCTAAAACATCTACTTGATTCTGGTGGGTCTTTAGGAAACGCTGCATAAACACAACCTGACGCTAAAAATATTCACCCAACTAATTGGTGATATTAACAATAAAACTGAGCAAGTCATTTTCCAAGCTGAACCGAGCTTCGATATGAAGTAAGTTCATTAATAACTATCTATTAAAGTTTTAATTTAATATTAATTGTGATGCTCTTGATGAGGGAAAAAATTCCTAATACCTGTTTAAAATCATGTTTTCCCTGCTCGAGCGAATAGGACTGTGAGTTTGTGAGGATCTTTAGAACAACTTTATGTTTCTGATGCATTCAAAAATAAAATTCTAAGAAATATTAGACTATTTAAGAAATACACTGCATGGTTGGTTGGTGGTTAGACAGAAATTGTGAATGGAGATCACTTAAACACTTGGTGAAGTTGCATGGTTAAAAAAATCAACAGTAAAAAAACATAAGTTGTGTTTAATTGTAAAAATACAGTCAAACCTTGAATTGCGAGCATAATTCGTTCCGGAAGCGTGCTTGTATATCAATGCACTCGTATCACAAAGGAAATTTCCCAATAAGAAATAAGAGAAACTCAGATGATTCACCCATCATGCATAGTGGCCACTGTACAAGTCTCTGCAGGCAGAGTTATGATCTGGGGCTGCTTCAGTTGGTCAGGTCTAGACTCGACAACTTTAAGGGGCAATGGAAAGTAGTCAGCTGACGACCTGAATGCAATATAGGCATTCCTAGAGCACCTCCCTACTAATCAGAATAATAGATTACCTGTTGCATAACAAGAAGCAGGAATCCATAGTTTCAAAATTATAAACTTTCAATTATAAAAGTAAGCAGCTGGCCTCTTAAGTCCGAAACGTATTTCAATAGTTTTGCATTGAAAGTTACACAGACTCAGAGGCAGGTTACACGCTCACGTGAAAACTTTACATCCATAAAAAAAAATTATGGATGGAAAATGTGGGCTGAAGCACTAGATATCATCCTAGTTAATACTATCATATCAATCACTGCCAATTTAAATTGATTTAACAATAAAGCTTTCACCAATTGGACTATCCAGACTACAAACTAGCACTTGATTTGGTACAAGCTGCTTTTTTATTTAACATCTATACTTTTTTAGATCGTGGTCTGATAGGTTAGTGTGCAAACGGCTTAATAAAACCGCAAGATCATAAATCGAGGTCATGAAAACATAACCTGTGTGCAGGATGCGGGCTATTTCATCATTCTTTCATGTTTTTGTTCTTTTGATGTATTCTCCTGGAAAAAAAAAAAAGTCTTGTTTGGTGAGAGAAAAAGACTTTTTTATAAATGATAATTACTTTAAGCCGGGGGTCACATGTTTCTCTGTGTATTTAGAGCTCAAAACATGAATTTCAGCATGAAGACTTGGGGTGGTTACGTCAGATTATCAGACACTGGCACTAGTGGTGTTCTTTGCCACAATGAGGCTTAACTGACGACTGGGGTATCAATACTTATTCACGCAATTATTCTCTATATCACTTATCCTGTACTTATCCAGTCCATCACCTGGCACACACTTACACACTCGCTCATTTCATTAGGAAATGCCTAATCTGTATGTCTTTGGAATGTGGGAGGAAACCAGAGTACCCGGAGGAAACCCAGCAAGCCCAAGGCGAACATGCAATCTCAACTTACACAGACCCGAGGCGGGAATAGAACCCTTGACTATGGAGTTGAGAGGCCACAGTCAGAAAAATAGTGTGTAAAGGTTTAGTTAAGAAAAAAAAGCCTCACTCCACCACTGAACTAAATACAGCACGGGGTAAGCTATTACAGTACTACCTACTTTACACCACTCTAATATTAAAAAAACATAATAATCATTTTAAAAGCTGATTTTTAAATAACTTTTTTGCAAAATATTTCTAAGAATATTTCATTTTTCATTTTTATTTTCAGAAATTACGTTTATTGCTATGAAGTAATACTCAAATATTTTTGAAAGATTTTAAACACATCTCCAAAGCCAGAATGCTCTTCCTTTCTTCCAAACATCTTGTTCTCTCCATAGACATCTTGGCACATACACACGTACACGGAGACACAAAAAGAAGCACGCACATACTGTACAAAGACACCCACATGAACATTGACATAGGCTTTCATACAGTATATCATACACATGGAGGTCACGTATCAGAGCATGCCTCGAACAAGATCACCTAACGTGATGACATCTCAGCCCCTTCAGTACTACGGTGATAAATGATGATAGAGATCAAAGTGTGAGTGCTCTGCTCTTCATGATGTTTGACCCATAGAGACAACAAGACCTTCACGTCAGGGTTAGGTGCAGTTCAATGTTATATATAACATGTTGTTGTTGTTGTTTTTTTAACATGGCTGCTTCTTTGTGGTCTCGAACGTTAAATGATCTCTCTGCATAAGCACCGGCTTATTATTTGTTGTGATCGCTTCAGACGCAGCTATAATCAATTTCTGCCCTTCGCTTTTCATTATGAGTGAAGAACCCTGAAACATTCCCACACTACAATACCGTCTCTGTCCACCAGAGGTCTCAGTCAATACAATTCCAGGATTGTTGTCATGGTTACTCAAATCTCTCCTTTGTGTTACTTGACTGAATGCAGTGGATGCAGTAAAAGGGGTGTGAACTTCAGCAAGCTCAGTTTGCCCAAAGAAAGCTCATGGAGGCTTATTCAAGACAACTACAGGAGGGGTTTGAGATTCTCTCTTCATGCCACAAACTTCATATACAGAACACAATCCTCCAAATTTAAACAACAAATTGTATAATCAAACATGGAATCATTTTAAATGATTTTTTTATTATTATTATTGTTTATTTCCACACTATCTCTAAAATTTGTTCGACTGCGCAGTATTTTACCTTGTAAGAAAAAAAAACTGTATAGACTGACTGGGTAATACTAACACGAATACAAATACTGATTCTTTTGCTCTCAAAACAGCCCTGATACTTCATGGCGTCAATTCTACAATGCTTTCCCACACTTCTCCCTGTATTGGTTTTGGTGCCCAATTAAATTATGGGTTCATCGCAAGGTGTATCACATGCTCCAAGCCTGCTCTGTATAATAAATGTGGCCTTAAACTTAAACTCTGCCAATGTTCTGGATTAAAATCAAAGAGGAATATCCTGAGCCAAAAAAAAAAAAATCATGCTTCCATTTCCAACAACCTATCTTTGTGAATCTTTGAATAACACCGCAGACCGGACATAAGGAATACACGTCAGGTCTCAAATCGCGACTAGATGGGGCCGTCTCGTCCCAGGGAAACAATCTCTAGACTTCCGGTATTTTGTGGTTTTATTAAATATTTTATTGTGCTTTGTTACAAGCACACGAGACCCAATCCTTGGCAAATTCTTATATAAAACTAATCCGTCGTGCAAAAAGGGTTGGACCCTACTGTTCTGTAGGATACAGTTCCGGTGATTGGGATTGTGGCAACCTCTGGGAAAAAGTTACAAAGCCCAAGAAAAAAAAAAAAACAATACTAAAATGAGTTTGACAACCATGTGTACAGCATGAGGACACTCTTTTTGAAACTTAGACAGCTTCTTATGCCGTGCACAATCATCATAATTAGCATAGATGTCCTCCATCAACATGACTTTATAGACTTATGTCTGGGACTTGCACGCTGAGTGATCAAAGACACTGTGGGAAAGTGTCTTTGATCACTCATTTGGAAAGGAAGTCAATAAGCAGGCACTATGCCTCAATCTTTAGTAATGTGAGGTTTGAACAGTGATGTTGTCAGGAACAGCTTATACAGTCATCACATTCATAATGTCTGGCACCTTTGTTCACCATGATTTCATCTTTGTTCCTGCTGGGAGAGTGTATGCATTTCAGCAACACCGTTATGAGTGTCACTGACTTTTCAGAAGATTCAGCTGGATAAGTCAGATCTACTGGCCCATTACATCCAGTCTAAAAAGCAAGAAATTACAAAAATTCTGCCTTAATTAATTCATCAATGTCTTAAATGGTTCATTATTGTTATATATAGAAATCTGCTAACACATTACATGATAGGGTCATTTAGGATAAAATACAAGTTGAATGATGTCATTGCAATATGTCACTGCAGTCACGCTAATAATTCTATGAGGGTGAGTCAAAAATTATCCGCACTGCGGTTATATAAAAAATTCTGTTGGCCGCGCTGTCTTACCAGCGCTTTCCGTTCAAGGTTACGGTTTCTTGGGTGTTGTTTTTTTTATATATTTTTTTTTTTACGATACCAGTGCCAAACCATTGCATTTAAAATGGTACCGATGCCTAAATGGTGGCTGGACCGATACTTTTTTTTAAATGGTTGATAACATTAAAGAATGGCATTTTATTGGAATTTTTTTTTTTTTTTAAATAAACAATATATTGAAAGTTTAAAGTGTACATAAATATAAGTAAATACAAAACAACTCATTTACATATTACCTAACCTAACTACAATAATTCAACAACAATAACAGCAAAGAAGTTGGTATTCTTGGTATGCTACAAAACAGCTTCAAAGTTCAGCGATTCCTTTGCCCATTATTTTGGCAGACCACCTTATCTGGAAAAACATATAACACTTCTCCTGACTTTGCTTGTGCTGCATTCATGCACAAGGTCTCGTTTCCCGAGTTGTCCTTTTAAGTCGGGATGTGAAAACATCATGGACACTCACGGTACTACAAACATTAGTTGGATTTGTATTATAAAAGCTTTCTGACTCGCGTCCGAAAATGGATGCCCCACTCGTGACTTGCACGAAAGAAGAACAGCATGCAGTCATTCAAGATTTGTGATTCACGGACGTGCATAAACAGAAATGTTTGGTTATCTGCATACAAAATCTAAATAAATAAAAGGGAGGTTTTGTCTGTAAATTGGTCAGAACTCGCTCTTTCAATGGTATCTTTACGTTTCATATACTGGTGGACCCCGAAACCAGTCTCAGTCAAAACTGGCTCAACAGAATTTAATGAAATTTTGCCAGTCCTTTTTAAATTTGCAATCCTTTTTAAGTTAAATCTGCACCATAAAATAAATAAAAATGTTGACTGGAAGGGACGTTATGAGCAGGTTTGTGCCAGTTTACCTTACAGCAGCCATTGTTTTTTTAGACGAATATAGCGCTTTTACTCTTGTAGTAGGCGTAGCTATATGCGTCATTCAACAGACACAATCAACGCGATTCTTTACTGTAAATACATAGATTATGCGGAAGACACAGTAACAGCTGTAATGCCCCTAAAAAGCACCCAAGTCCTCAAGCAACACAAACAAATGCACATCATAGCATGGTTTAATCACTGTGAGCCTGAGGGTAAACAGCAGAGTATGGAATGGAAACATAATCGCAAATCAAGAAAAAAAATTCAACAAAAGTCAAACATCTGCTGGAAAATTGATGCTTACTGATTTCTGGGATTCTCAAGGGCCAGTATTGAACATTATCAGGAAAAAGGTTCAACAATCAACAGTGCTCGTTACAGGTGAGACGCTTATTGAAGAGCTGAAGCCTAAACTTCGGCCCTCACTGTCAACACTCTCTTCAAGTGTTGAAGCCTCCTCCCTATAGTCCTGATTTTTCTCCATCAAACTTTCACCTGTTTGGTCCCCTGAAGCAGTCCTACGAGGACGTGGATTCACTTCATTCGTGGCTCGCCGCTCAGCCTAAAACATTTTTTTAAACGAATATCAAGGCGATTATGTACTTCAAATAATAAAAGAAATTTAATTCAATTCTACTGCCAGAGATAATAGAAAATACACTGCCTGCATGGAAAAGACCCCCATTTCGCTTGCTAAAGATGTTTTAAAGACCCACCCTCCAATCTGAGTGCGAAGAAAAACAGAATCACTGCAGCACAGCAAAGAAGTGGCTTATATAATAAAAAGAAGAAAACAAGCTTTAACTAGCAAATATGTATCTGAATTATTATTAGCATCTTCGAAAATTGATATATGAATCAAGACAAGTAAATGGTGCCATACATGAGCATGTCTCGGTGATCTAATGATGACGTGGAGACTACAGGGAATTTCATTGATTGACATCTAATTAAACAATTAAGCATTGCCTAGTTCTATGTTAATGGGATGAATGACCATCTCAAAACACAGGAAAAACACCACCACTGTGGCTTGAGAGTGTTTAGAAGAAGGGCTGTGACAAACATAAACTCAGCAATAATATTATTTCCAAATATGGATAAGATACATGCCACAAAACACAGTCATTTATTTGATGAATACAACTTTGCAGTGTGCTGACAAAGATCTGGGCTAAAGCAGACTGATTTAATTATGATGACAATACAGTGCCATAAATACTGTATTGAAGTGGACAATCTGCAGCCACCCCAGTACAGTATAACCATATTTTATTCATAGTTGCTCCTCAAGTTTATGACATCAAGTTTAGAAGGTTAGCAGTTAGTGTTTTATTTTGCCTTATCATAAACCATTCCCCAATCATAAACCATTTTTTTAATTACGTGTATATATTTCAACGAAATGAGCTTACAAGCATGACGATAGCTTGCATGGATTTGGGTTTCAGGAATATGTACAGTAGGTATGTGGAAACACTGATGAAAACGAGCCGAAATGATGCGCAGAGTAGGCTGAAAGTTTACTTGTACTGTAGATACACGCAGACTTTTAAGTTTAAGGCATTTAAATCTGTGTTAGGTAAGATTAGGAATCTAATGTATGAGTGGGTTCAACATTTGAAGAATTCCGACCCACGTTCACTGTCCACCGACAAACCATAAAATTCAAGTCAGGGCTTTGTGATGGCCACACCGATACTTTCGATTTGCTGTCCCTAAGCAATTATGTTCAAACTTTACAAGTATGCTTGGCATCATTATCCTGCTTGAAGGATTATCTTTCTGGCTGATTTATTAAACTGTTGTTTAAGTTGTTGTTGTTGGTGGCACACAATTTGGGACATCGTTTATGCCAGCTGTAAGGGCACTGGTGGCTCAGTGGTAGGTGTTTCGCCTGCCATGCGGAAGGCCCGGGTTCGATTCCCAGCCACTGGATGCAGTGCCGGTCCCAAGTCCGGATAAAATGGAAAGGTTGCGTCAGGAAGGGCATCCGGTGTAAAAACCTGTGCCAAGTTGTTGTGCGGACTGCTGATATTCCGCAGTGGTGACCCCTTGCCGGGAGCAGCCGCAAGAACATAAAGTTCATGCCAGATGTACTTCCTAATGCAACCTTCACATTTCATTTTGGGCCGGATAAATTGTGCATCAAATAGCTTGGGTTTGGGAATTAAAAGGGAATCAAACCTGGGAAACTGCTGCTTGAATATTTCTAGATAATCCTCCTACATCATGAGGATCTCTAACTTCTGAAATGCACCAGTCCCTTTTCCAGCAAAACACTGTCAGGGACTCTGCCAGGACTCTGTCAGGGACTCTGCCAGGGCTGCCGTTTATCACTAATTCTGTTTATAAATTTTATGGACAGAATTTCTATGTGCATACAAGGTGGAAAGAGGTGTGGCCTCAGGATTGCATCCCTGTTATATAGGTCATGGTTTTCAGCCAGTAAAAGGTGGATTGTCCCTTTTAAGTTGGAAGTGAGAATCTGCCTCAAGTGGAGGAGTTTAGTTATCTTCTGTCCTTGGTCACAAGTGTGGGTAAATTGAAGTGAGAGATCAATCTACATTGTACTTATCTGTTGTGGTGAAGAGAGAGAGCTGAATCAAGAGCTGATTCCAATTTACCAGTCAATATGTATCCTAACCCTGACCTATGGTCACGACTCTGGGTAGTAAGGTCATGAATACAAGATGAGCTTCCTCAGCAGTGTGGCTGGACTCAGCCTGAGAAGTAAGGTGAGGAACTTAGATTTCCTGGCAGAGCTCAAGGTAGAGCCACTGCTCCTCTACAGCAAAAGGATCCAGCCAAGATAGTTCATGCATCTGATAAGGACACCTACCTAGAGAGTTGTTTCAGGCATGTCTAGTAGAGAGAAGGCCCCAGGGCATACCCAGGACTAGACTAAGAGATTATCTTTCGTCTGGCTTGGGGGCACATAGCTATCCTTGTTTATGAAATGGAGGAGGTGGCTGAGGGAGGGAGGTCTGAGCATCTCAGTTTAGACTACTTAACCCAGATACGCTGTAGAAAATAGATAGATAGATGAATGCTTGGCTAGGTTAAGTTCTGTGGATTTTTTATATTAATGGCAAAAAAGGTACTGGTCCTCAAATATAGCCATATGTATGTTCCAAATAACTCCTTGTTATGACAGTTGGCCAATCAGAAGCTTCTGGGCAGCAAAAGAAACTGTGAACACTGCACATCTGGCCCACTAAAATTCTGATATTGAATTAAGGATTAAATAAATCTGTCTCCAATTAACTGCTTTACAGAAACTAGATGCCCTATATATTGATACGTGTGGAACATGATGTTGGGGGACAAGGGTACACAGAGGCCATGCCAACTTCATGCACACAGAGAGAAGGCAAGATTTGAGCCTCCAATTATGGAGGTGCAAAGCAACAGCGCTAAACACTAATCCACCAAAAATAAAGATGACAGTCAGACTGATATCATTTAAGTGATATATATGTAGCCAAGATGGACTCGTCGAGTTCGTAAACATTTCGAGCAATGTCTGAATAGAGAAGAGGACACAAAGGGGGATAATGACTATCATAATGACGATATATCCTAAATATGGGAATTTATATACTTATTTGTTCCTCTGTTATTGCACCACACTGGCTCACTATCTCACTGTACTTCGCAGCATTACATTAGCTACCATTTTTTGCCATGTCAATTTGGCTTCCAGGTAACTAAATTATGGCAGCGGCCAGGGCATTGAGATTTTCGTTGCCAGATGGCCTAGTTAACTAGTTTAGGAGTTTACAGGTTTAAGGCGTCAGGTAGGTCATGTTCTCAGAATGACATTTGATCTTTGATCATTAGAGCCTAAACCAGCAATGACTGCATTCTTAATTTGTTTCTGTTGAAGTGGAAAGATAAGCTTGTGGTGCAAGATCAGCATTATAGCACACAAACAAGTGACAGCTTGCGTTTGCAGTGAGGCTTGTGTAAATCACCTGGGTTAAGTGCCGGTAAGCTTGCCAACACATCCACGCTGAACCTTTAAGAGCCAATGGAAAGAGACAGATGGGTAAATGGATGGATGGTTGGATGGACAGATGAATTTGTAAAAGGATGTCTGGGTGGATGAACCTTACTCTAAAGCAGCAGGCTAACCATTTTCATGACTGACCACAAAAACAGATGTTTAAAAAAAAATAGACAATCTCAGTTCAAGACTGCACCTGAATGGTCTTTTTTTCTGCTTTTCAGTCAGTGTGTAATTTGAACAAACTCGTCTGGAGCAGCCTCAAGTCCGTCATCCTCACTGTTGACATTTCACTCAGATCAAGCGCACACAAATGCACACACGCACATGCACACGCGCACACACCTGTGAAGCCAACCAGTGTTGACACCTTTGTAGGCCAGACACTCCTGACACACGTGGGACAAAAAGCTGTTGACATTTCATCTAATCTAAACACACGCACAGACGCACAAGCACAGATCCATTCATACACAGGTCCACGCTCGTGCGGTGTGATGGGCTTCTGCCAGCGTCTCAAATACACACACGTATACACACCGTGAGCATGATCGGGCATGGAGCAAAGATCGCAAGAAGGAAAAGGATGGAAAAGGCGATGAAGAGGAGGCAGAAAAACAAACACAGCTAAATTAGCCCATTAACAATGATAACGGTGACCTTTACTACTGACAGTGCAACCATTTAAAAAGTTCATATTTTATATTCCAATATAGTATTTGGCAAAGATATCCCTTCATTCCACCTGCATTAATATGTTTATGGGTTACAGTTTGGACATTTAAGAGATTCATAGACACTGCATCGGAAAATCCTTTCAGTGCAAACTCTTCTATCTCATGTTCTGGTTAACAGTAGCTAGCAAGAACAAGCCTTTTGAGTAAGGGGTGGATATTTCGCAATCGCTTTGAGGTTAAACAATTGTTAAAAGCGATTAGTAGAGTCAAAGCAAAGCAACGCCTTTCTTAGCTATAACTAAGTGTGTGTACATGGAATCTACATTTTGACTAATAATCAGAATAAGCCCAATCAGATTGAAACTGGATCATGTAAACACCTCAATCGGAACAGATCCAGCTTGAACGGTGTAAACCATTAATAATAATGTGCGGGTAACATTAGATGACGTGCTGAGTTTCCACAAGGTAAGAACAACTCTCCCCCACCTGTGTTTACTTCAGAACTTCATGCACTGGGTCTCTGGCTGACTGGCACTGATTGACTTACATTTTATACATATTAAAGCATCTGACCAATCCTAGATGAGACTGGATTCTTAGACCCAATCATAACACAGAAGGTGGGATTTATCAGAAAAGATGGGAAGCCTAACCTCAGAGTTGTTGGATTTGTTTTTCTTCACAGCATGCAGAACACTTTAGATAAAAAGTACACATGGATAAAAAGTACTAACAAAATCCTTAACTCTATAGAGCTAGATTACATAACCACTCAGCTAGCTTTCACATCATGGTCAGTAGGTCAACATCATAACAAACATTATAATGTTTGCCACTAAATATCTAGATCAACTCTCCTGAAACCAAAACTCCCGAAACCTTGAAATGAATACTCTAGCTACAGTAGTAGGGTTTGATTCCTGCCTCAGGTCTGTGTGTGTGGAGTTTGAAGTTTCTCCCTGTGCCTGATGGGTTTCCCCTAGGTACTCTGGTTTCCTCCTACAGTCCAAAGACATGCAAAGTAGGCTAATTGGCTTTTCCAAAATTGCCCGTAGAGTGCGAGTGTGCATGTTTGCCCTGAGATGGACTGAGACCCATCCAAAGTATACCTCGCCCAGAGCTCTGCGTCCCTGGGGAATGGCTCCAGGCCACCTGTGTACAGGTTAAATAATATAGAGAACGGGTGAGAGAGATCTAGCTAGGGTTCGATCTCACATGCACAAGAAGAGAAACGTCTTTAACTTCTTGTGGAAATTGTCAATAGGTTAATATGTTTAAAGTTTGTAGTCCAACTAGCAAGTGTCCATCAACCAAGAAGGAGCTTTGACAAATTAAAGACCACAGGAAGACTGGTTCAGCCGATGCTTGAGGCAGATGACGAAAAACCTGTGATTAATTTTGACACCAGCGTCAGACCTGTGCTCATTCTGACCAATCAGATTTGAGAATCCAATAGCACTGTAGTGCAATAACACGTAATAGTCATTACATCGAAGATGATTAAATGTCCATTCATATTAAATATGTTACCCTTATTCCCTGACAATCTCTCTTTTTTTTAGACGCTTTTTACCTTTTAACCTCCTTCGAATCAAGTGTTGTTTAGCTTTCAAAGTTACATAGACATATCGTTGGCATGTCATTACATTGGTAGATTGCACAAAAGAAACGGAAACCATTATAGACTTAATATCGTATACGCTGGAGCCAACACCATGCAAATCCAATTCCGAGACCATATGAGAGTCTTTGAATGAGGTGATTTTGCTTGTAAAACGTTTCGTTTGGTCATCAGTGAATGGCAGGAGTGAGTCAGTGCTTTGCTGTGACCAAAATCATCCTGTTCATCAACACCCAATCATTCACACACTCTATCTGCTTTTTAAAATGTGTTGCATTTATTAGACTTAAAGCTTTTGCTTACTGCCTTGTGAACCATCTGCTGCATAAGTATGATAGATAAACGGGTCACGGTTGTTATGAAGTTGTTGTTATTTTGCTAATATGTTCATAACTGACTGTACCCCAACTCACTTGGAAGGATCGGAAATAAACAAGGACAGTAGATTTGCTAGATTATACATGGTAATGTAAATTCACTAAAAGTAAATAAAAGAAATCTGGAGAGGATTCTGGGGGGGGGGGAGATCTGAAATGCACAATACACTGACAGAATTGCTTTTCATTTTTGAGATGCTATACTGAAAAGTAACTTGCATTGCAATGATCTGCAATGCAATGCAATAAAAAGTAGCACTTCACTGCATGGCATTTGCGACTTTGCAATCTGACTTTGTTATAACCGGACGCCAATCCACGTCCACGTCTGATGACACTACAAACGGGAAAGTAAAAAACAGAGTATGGAATGTAAACATCCTCAATCGACGAAGTTCAAAAGTGAAACATCAGCTGGAAAATTGATGGTAACAGTTTAAGGACCAGTATTGGAACATTATCAGGAAAAAGGTTCAACAATCAACAGTGCTCAATACAGTGACATGCTTATTGAAGAGCTGAAACTTCAGAGTTCTTCATGTGTGCTGTGATTTTAAATGACAATGCACGCCCGCGAACTTCTGCCCACACTGAAGACAAATTCCAAAACCTTGGTTTTGAGGTGTTAATGCATCCTCCCTATAGTCCTGATCTCCCCTGGTCCCCTGGGAACCTGGTTTGGTCCCCTGAAAGAAGTCCTACGAGGACAAAGATTCACTTCTTCATCAGAAGTGAATCTTTGTCCTCAATGGACTAAGTGTATTGAAAAGCGAGGAGATTATGTCGAAATTTTTGTTTTTTCTGTGATCACAAAACACAGCATGTCATGTTACCAAGGAGGTGCAAGAAGATGCTTCTGTCTGAAGACTTTCTCATGTCTGAAAACTTGAATCACTTTACAGAAAAATACTAATAAAAAGGATATAAAATAAAAAGGATTTATTTTTCATGATGGCGATTATGTTGTGGTTTGCGTTTTTGTTTTGTGCTTCCCTCCACTGCTTGTGTGCTATATTTATTTCATGATAAGCTTCACTAATCTCCAGTCAGACACACTGGTACGACTGAGCACAGTGTATGTAGTAAATAATCCATGATAACCTCAGAGGATACTTTTCTGTTAGTATTGCAAATTCCAGCTCATTACTGCTAGACGATTTGAAGACCAAATTAAGACAAAAACCTTTGCTCGGTCAAGTACTGACTAAACACTATAGGTCAGTTATATAAGCTTGAGAGAGAAGGCACTAAAAGTCTTAAAAGTCTATCATGCAATATATAAAGTTCTACAGATTTGTGTCCTGTCATGTCAAATCAGGTATTAAGTCGCATTTTTTGATGATTTGTATATTTTTCAGATTCCTGGGTAAATAAGCTTAATTGTACTACCATGTTTATTACTGTATCATGTCTGCTTGCTGAGATATAACCAGTGCGAGTTTATTTATGAGAAGGGTCTTGATAATCTATTATAAAATACTATATTTTGTAATATTTAAACATCTAACCTCTCAGCCTCATTTTGACTCAAGGCATTCACAGCTACCCCCCAAAACAAACTTTGCAGCATAGCAGTTTTATATCAAAAACATGTTTCTATAAAAAGTGTTAAGAAGTGCTTTAAAACAATGTTTTGAATTAAAACTCAGATTTTTTTTTATATGTATCAGGAAGACGAGGTTTTTATCAACCGATTTGTGCCGAAATTGAAGATTTGATACAGTTCACCTATTGGTGCGACTTAATACCTGACCTGAAATGACGAGTCACATATAGTATAGTATTTTTACAGATTGAGCAATCTTGATGTTGATGAGACGCATTCCACAAGTTGTGATAATAGACACTAATACCACTGGGACATTTTACTATCTCTCTCTCTCTCTCTCTCTCTCTCTCTCTATATATATATATATATATATCCCTCTGTGTCCCAGGCGTTCTAATAAGCGGTAATTACACTAACTGTCGGTTGTGAAAGTAGGTCTGTACGGTCCGCCATACTAAGCAGAAAGCAACTGCCGGGGGGAAAAAAACACATTTAAACCAGTTACAAAAGCATTTTCAGCAAAAAAAAAACACATCTGTTAACGCTGTCATCTTAAAAATACTTTGACTCCTTAACAATTGCTTCTAAGTCAATTCGAATCACATCTGAATTATCTGTCTTTTTTTTTTTTTTACACACAAGGATTAAATTTCCAACCACTGTCCAAGTCATTACAAGGGATTGCATGGCCTATATGTCCATTTTAACACTATTTGGGATTCAACCCCAGAACCTGGAAGTCTAAAGCAGAAAAGTGAATATATAAAGAGAAACTTACATGATTTGCAGGACTGTCCACCACCTCAACAGTTTATTCTCCTCACTTTTTGGCTGCATAGTACCGGTAAGAATTTAAAACTACTTTCAGCTCAGAGGGTTAAGGCACAGAGTTATTGATCGGAAGGTTGGTGGGTCAAGCCCCAGCTTCACCAGGTTGCCATTTTTGGGCCCTTAAGCAAGGCCCTTTACCCTATCTTCTCCAGGGGGGGTGGTTCATGTCTGACTCTGTGCTCTGGCCCCAATTACGCTGGGATATGCAAAGAAAGAATTTCACTGTGTAGTCATGTATACTGTATGTGACAAATAAAGGTTAATTACAGGGTTATGTTAATGCTGAAAAAAAAATGATAATAAATAAATCAGTGCATAGCTCTCACAAACCATGAAGGAAGAATTGTATTTTAGAAATGACTTCATGTCAGTTACTTTTCTCAGTGTCGTGTCACTTTGAAATCGAATGCCCAGATCTTGTTGCCTATGAAAACATTTATTCGTAAAGAAAGAAAAACACACATACTAGCTTATTTAAATATGTCTTTCCATTTCCATTATATGATTATGGGAGGCATCACGGTGGTTAAGCGGCTAGCATCGGTTCATTGTGCTTTCATCAGGGTTTGAATCTCACGTCCTGTGTGTGTGTGTGTGTGTGTGTGTGTGTGTGTGTGTGGAGTTTGCATGTTCTCCCTGTGGTTGATGGGGTTCCTCAGAGTATTCTGGTTTCCTCCCACAGGCCAAAAACATATATTTACAAATTGCTCCTAGTGTAGGATTGGGTGTGTGAGTGTTCATAGCAACAAGCTGGCACCGTCTCCATGCTTTCTCCTGCCTTTTGCCCCAACTTTCCTGGTTTAGTCTCCAAGCCCCCGGCAGCCCTCCGCAGGACAGAAGTGTTAAAGATAACGGATGGGTGCTCACGACTGCAATCATAATTTTAAATGTTATATACTGTCTTGTAATTACATCACTTTTCTGTTAGCTTCCATGGACGTGCTGAAATAAACCATTCAGGCCTGTTGACAAGTTTACACAGTGTGCGTTTTTCTATTGACAGAAATGATGACCTGTTGAAAAAAAATCCCCCACTTCCGTTTTGCACATGCCTCAGGCAAGTCGAGCAGGAACGCTCTGCCAGGTATCACTGGAGACTGTTTGTTTGTGTGTGTGTGTGTGTGTGTGTGTGCGCGTGTGCGTGTGTAGGGGGTGGCGGTGTAATTGCATCTTGATGGAACTGGCCAATTTCCCCACAAGGAAAAGAATATGTAACCTTTTAGCCGGTCCCTACAAGGTAACCTGCTTTTATTTATTAATTTTTTTTATTTTTTTACATTATGATGTCAAAGGAAGGCCCTCCCAAGGATACAATGACAAACGTGTGTTTGTGTGTATTAATGAGCGCTGATCCTCTTGTTGTCACACACCCACTCAAAAAGCCCACATCCAGTCCCTGAGCTAAAAAGCTCTCATACGTTGTAGTATGAGAAAGAAAGATTTATGAAAAAAGACAGAAAGAGAGCCTCATGCAGGCTCCAGATTGTTATTATTATCCACGGCTTTCGATGTTAAAAGGAATATAAACATGCATTTCTTGATTAAAAGGCGTCTGAAAAGACAGACTGCAGTGCATCATCACTATGGTATCAGGAAGATTTTTATGGTTTCGGGATCGGTGCCTACCGTCAGGTTATAAAATTGACACAGATTCACTTATTGTTCATCAGGGAGGAAAGAAATTGCAAGTGAGAGCACTGTGTCCTCACCAATCAACCGTTTCCAAGTCAACCTGAACAATTCTCATATTATTTATGCATGACAAGAAATTCTGGTTTAGTTCGCCATCAATTAGGTTATCCAGGTATTGTTTTTTTTGGAACGGTACAAGCTCTATTAATGTTCTTTCTGTATTTACTGCAGTTGCTCACTCACTGCTGGGCCAAAGACTAGCAAACAATATGCACATCGCAATACAATCAATACACACTGACATACAGCCACACACACTCATTATATTATATACAGTATATCAGCGTAGCCTTTTAGCTGGGGTGGTAACTGAACAGGGTAGAAAACATAAGGTAGAGTGTCCCAGAACACTTTTTTAGTACGATGGCATTCCAAAATTTCCTAAAATATCTACATTTTATTTTATTTCGTTTTTAACCCTTAAAACTCAAGTGGAACAAATGTGTCACACATGCGTTATGTGGAAGCCTTGCCAGTGTGTGTGTTAACAGAGAGGCTCCAGACATCAAACGTTTGGGTTTTCGGATATGTCGGATGTCAGACACGTAGAGCAAAAGTTATCATGACTTTTATAATGTTTAGATTTTACCACTACCAAAATATGGGAATGACGTCGCAAAGTAGAACTCTCAAACTGATCATATTTGTACTTTTTCTCTTTTTTTTTGTCACAGAAACAAACCGAAAACACGCGATCATGTTTACTTGTGCTATGTCTTATATAGAGAAACTCACCAAGCACGGGGAAAACATGCAAACTTCATGCACACAGAGACGGGAATCAAACCCGGAGGTGTAAGGCGTCAGTGCCAACCACTACACCACCGTGCCGCCTCTTTACTAACACTAAACCAACATATTATTGATGCCAAACTGCATATGCTAGTTAAATGAACCACAAGTGCATGCTTAGTTATGAGTTATAGCTTTTAGAAATATCACACAAACTTTACACTTTTATAACCAAAACAATTTTGATCTAATATTTTAGCATGTGTGCTTTTTAATACCTTTGCGACTCAGAGAAAGCATGCACAAAATATTCGAAATATTCAGTTTCTCGCTTTTCTCAAAACTTAAAAAAAAAACGGAATTCTCATTTTGCTGTCAAAACTGTTCATATGGTGTTTGTTGTTTTTCCTATCTTTAATAACGCCTGTGACAAAAGAAGAATGTATATAAATCACTCTCGTGGCTGGATCAGGAAACCCTCAAAAGTAGTAATTTCCCCTGTGTATGAAGACTTCTGGGATACCCTCTACATACTGTATGATCAATTATCCAAACACCTGCAGGATACAAAAATGCATGCTTTCTACTTAGATCCATGCACACACACACACACACACACACACACACACACACACACACACACATGTAATAACACACACAGTACTGCTTATTCTGAATCATTTCTATCTGCTCACTGGCTAAACTCTTAATCCCCTCAGTTACATAGACACAACCTGACATTTTCCGGGAATACATTTTGGCATACAGGCACACGGGCGCACACACACAATGCACAAGCTCACTCCAGTCTCTAAGCTGTTCTTCTTGAGGTTATTTATCTAAAGGCCACGCAGTTAAGATCTGAAAACAGACACACACACACACACACACACACACACTTCTGTCAAGCAATAGCTGAAAATCAAAACCTGTGCGTGTACAAAGAAAATCACTAAAATCACCAAAACAAGTCAGCAAGTGCACAATTGAAGAAAATCTTTTCTGTAAAAAGAGATGTTTTAGTAAACAATCTGTGGTTCTGTTTCACATTGATGGCAAAAGATGAAACTGCTCACACCTTTACAATGGCAGTCGATAGTAGGATTGGATGCCGATCAGGTTTTGGTCTTCTATAAAAACAAAAGAGCAGGATCTTCTTTTCTGAGTATTAGTCTGGGTGATATTGATACACGATACAATGCTGAAGTAGAGGACACAGCGAACACTGGACTCAAAGTTCCAGTACATGTATGATTATATATATATATATATATATATATACACATACCTTCTGCAGCTAAAAGTGTCATCTCAAAGTTCCGGTACAAATGTGATATATACAACATACATGCAATATATGGCATTTATCTTTAGTTACAGCGGAGATTTAATAATCTACAAGATGATAACGTTAAGGGTGCTATCAGCATTAAAGCTTTGGAAACGGATCTGTTTGAGCAGAGGGATGTAAGAGACCTGGACAGGACTAAAGGACCAAAGTACCACTGTATTGTTCCCTTTACGCAGAAATGAAGCAATGGCTAAATCCCACTGCACCACTTTGAGCAGGTGCTCAAATTACGTATTACATATTGTGACTTATTGCGATATTGATCCTTGCCTTGGCACCATAGAGTCCGCCTACAAAATAAAGCCTCTTCTCTTCACTGTAACACACTGAACTCAAGTACGAGGCGTGTTCAAGTCAAACCAGGACTAGTGCTGAAATTGAATTAAAATCGACTGACATTTATACTTCAGGCACAGTACGGTGAAGAGACTTCTAGCCTGACTTGCGGAAGACATGCATCCGTCTGTGGGAACTGTATGCATAATCATTCACGAACACCACTTGCACATTACAGGAACTCGGCTGGGAGTTATTGCCACATCGCAATAAAGTCCTGACCTCGATGCAAGACATTTCCACATGTTTGGGTCATCAAAGGAGTTCCTGGGAGGCCAGAGTTCCAGATGTAAAACAGGCAGCCTGATCATGGCTCCTGAGAGAACTTTCTACCTTGATGATATCCAAGCACTAGTGAAACACTGGGATAAGTGCATTAGTGTAGCCGGGATGATATTATACAGAGGAATACGGGGAGTTTTTATATAAAAGAAGATACTGTATTACTTAAGAACTCATCAGGAGACTCTGTAGAACAGATGCTATGGCTAGTATGGAACTTTTCAGAACTTTGGCAAGTTATACATATTTTGTATATGCGCATTTACATTTTTTAAATTAAATGACCTTCACTGCAAAACTTTTGGGATTAATAGTATCATTATATACAAGTTTAAGTTTAAAATTGCTGTCTTACTTACAGATTTGATGTTAAAATAATGACAAACACACAAGTCTCTCTGAGAGAAATAAAGTTAGTATCAATAATAAATTTAATAGAAAAATGTCAGATTTTATTATATGTGTCTTTTTGAGTTTCAGGAAGAGGCAAAGCTGTGTGCATTTTTTTCTTAATAAATCAAAATATTTTTTTGGACTCTTTTATTCATTTTTGACACTTCTTTATGTGAGGAAAATCACTCACTCACTCATCGTCTATACCGCTTTATCTTGTATTCAGGGTCGCGGGGATTTAGGGCACGAGGCGAGATACACCCTGGATAGGGTGCCAATCCATCGCAGGGCACACACACACACATATACGCACTCACACACACTACAGGCAATTTGGGAACGCCAATTAGCCTAATCTGCAGGTCTTTGGACTGTGGGAGGAAACCTGAGTACCCGGAAGAAACCCACCAAGCACGGGGAGAACATGCAGACTCCATGCACACAGAGATGGGAATCGAGCCTGGCCGGGAATCGAACCCAGACCCTGAAAGTGCAGGGCGACAGTGCTAACCACTTCACCACCGTGCCGCCTGTGAGGAAAATTTTATTACTAAAATTATTATTTTATGAGAAAACGCTTGAATTAAAGGTTAAAAGATAAATCTTTTTTCTGAAGTTGTGGTTATTATATTCTGGCAAGTTAATAAAAGGATTAATTAACAACCCATAAAACGAACAGCAGATTAATTGCCTAAATGAATTGTTAGTCTGTATTAAACAAGGGGAAAATGTTTGATAGATTAATTGATAAAAAAAAAAAAAAATTGCTAGTTGGACACCTAGGGAGGACACACCCTTAATGGGGGTCAGTACACTGCAGAACATCATGCACACACATCATTTGTATTATCTGGAGTTGAAACATAAGGATTGAACCAGGGACACTGAAGCTGTGAAAAAACAATGCCACCCTCTGTATCACCGCTCTACCCTGCTCTCTGGACGGCCATTACATGTTAATAAGATACGCTCAGCACAATATCGCATGATATATTGATAGATCATAAAATCGAAAACTTATTAGAAGGCGATTGATTGATTTTCTGAAACACGAGCTCCGTCAGGAACGCCAGCTGCAAGACAAATCACAAGCTTGGATCAACACCAGCACTCTTTCTAATATGTTGTTAGGGTTTCTATAGGAACGGCTAAAACTCAGGTGGAAGCGCCACTTAATCTGTGTGACTAAACCAGCACAAGGGGACAAACAATACTGAAACACATGACACAAAACATTAACCCAATCCTACAGGAACACCGCACACGTGGAGTCACTGTCTACATTAACTAAAATCATTTGCACACTTGTTTTTGGGAATAGAATTCGAATAGAATTGCAGTCAGGAGTATTTTTAAATGACTGGCAAAGAATGCATGAAGCGAGCAACAATGGGACATCTTTTCTGGGACAAAACATAAAACCAATAAGAACCTTTTCTTGATATTGTGCACATTGGTTAAACTGGGCGTCACTCCTTAAGAGTAGCTGTTTCATGAAGGAAGACAAACAAAGCAGGTTTGTCAGATCACATTTTGCTTATACCCCAAAAGATGGAATTATTATGAGATTCTGTCACTTTATAGGCAGGAATCTACATTCATAGTTCAGCTTATTACCTGTTAATGTTTCACTGAAACGATTCCAATCCATGCAATGTTTCACTGCTACAATATAAACACACGTTTCTTTCATACTGTTCTTTTAATGAGCTGCACATAACATTTATGAGAAATAAATATGAAGACTGCCTAAAAAAAAACATAACAACAATAGAGCTTACATATGAAACCTTAAAGTGTGTGTTAATGCTCTTATAATAGCTCTCAGATAATGCTTTTTTTTTTTTTATACCTGAAGTTCCCTTTATTTCACTCCTCCTGCACATGCGCCATTTTAGTGTCTATTTAAATGACCTACTGCTGAGCCAAGAGAACCTCACCAGAGAACTGAAGAGCTGAGCAACAAGCTGGGGGAGGGGTTTCTCTTTATATCAGGTCACGTTAGACGGAAATCTAATTCCCATGTTTAACAGGGTCATGTTTTTCTCCCTTTTATTTTGTCTGGAGACCCATGTGAATGTCTAAAAATGACTTATGCATAATAGTTCCTCTTTAAAGTTACACTTATTAAAGCTGATTTGAGAAGGATTGCTTTTGCTATAAATGGGAAAAAAAACAACTACTGAGTCGGAAAAGATAAGAAAACACTATATGATAAGATATTCCTGGGCTGCTGTGAGTCACCCTGACAATCCTGTAACAGTCACAGCTGTGTCGAGGGTGTCGTGTCGTAATTGGCAGGAAATTTTCACCAGCTCTGACAGGTCAAAGGTCATCTCACCTCAACTCAAAGTCATGAAAGTCTGAGTCTGAGTGCATGGTGATAGGGCAACCAATTAAAAGAGAAAGAGAGAGTGAAAGGGCATGAGAGTGTAAACAAAGCAAAGCAGAGCGAGAGAGAGTCTGATATTACACTATGAGAGGAAAAAGAATTAAGGATTGATGTTGTTTTACCCTTTTTCTGCTGAAAATATACACCATTTTATGCAAAGGCAAAGGCCATTACACTTATGCTATAGGATATGGAGCCCTGTAATAGGCACTTGTGGATCGACAGCACACGTTCAGCGAGCATACCGGCTAGCAGCTGCTTGTTTTGATCGGTTTCTGACGTACCTTAGTTCAAATGAGTTCAAGGTAATTATTAATCATGGTTGCCAGGTTTCAGGTCCACTCCATAATCTGTCTTCCCTCACGCAATCTCTGCACATATGTCACCCGGCTGAAGTATGTTTTATGATTCACTGTTTTCAGAATCATTTTATGTAGAAAACAGTGAATCACTAAAAAATGACTTGTTGACAAAAGAATGGTTTCTGTATATTAAAAGACACACCGTCTGCACTTTATCTTTCCATTGTGTAAATATATATATTTAATTCCTATGATTGCCTATAAAACACAATCTTGATGGCCATGGAGTGTTTTTAAACTAACGAAAATCTAGCAGTCCTACTAGCCATCCTATGTGATGCCTCTTCACACAGTATGGGGCAGTGTGATTCATGCCCCAGTGGATGTCTATTAGTGCTTGTTGCAGTTCCCATTTTGACCACTAGTATAATAACGGTATGGAGCTAAAAGAAACAATAGGTGCATTGCAACACAACCATTGTGCACAGGTGAAAAGAATGAGCAAAATGTATATATTAAATATATACTGTATATTATATACATCATTTATATATA
>JAOVVA010000036.1:8354306-8366541 GCA_028565275.1 Leiocassis micropogon | reverse complement strand
TTCAAAATTGTTTCCCCCTCCCCCCCCCCCCCCAAAAAAAAAAAAAAAAATCCTACACTACTTAAGAAACCAGTTTAGATTTGGAACGCAAGATTTAATGATACGATATACATAAATGTATGTGTAGGCACATTAATTGGAAATGTTGTATGTCTTATTCTCTATATAATTTTCTGTTTATTTGAATATATGTTTATATTAAGTGCTAAAATTGTAATAATACCACAAAACATGATAATAAATTAGTTGATTATAATGTAGTGAAAAGGGCACATGTCCAAGCGAAGGTCCATTTAATTCACACGTGCATGCTTTATTTGTATGGAGAAAACGAACGCCCAAATATACAACCTTGTGAATGAATCATGATGGATGAGGCACAAGCAAAATTGGGCAACTGTAATTACAATACAGCTCAATTCAAAAGAATAAGGGAAAAAAGAACACATGGCATGAGGCAGTGAGACACTAAACAAACAACCTATTAGTCTCATTTAATCCATGAGTATTATAAGAAATGTAAATATTTTAATAAAACTACAGGTTGCACAAATTATGACATTTTTGTAGATTTTGACTTTGAATAAAATTTGAGGCATTAAAAAGGTGTGAAAGCGTGATCTTTTTATACTTTACTTAAGCCAGAATCTGAAAGGTAAAACAGATGAAGCGTTAAAAGGGCAGTGTGACGTACGCGCCTCTGACGCAGCGGGGGCGGACTGAACCGCTTGTTAAAATGAAAGAATATCTGGCGCATGTGGCATCTGGTGTAAATTGACTTTACGATAGTTTTCAGAAGCATCAGACCGTGAGAACATAATTAGGAGGTTTGTGAAGTTTCATTCATCGAGGTCGTTAAAATGTCCTGTAGTAATAAATCTAAATGAACATAAGCTTCTCTTAGATTCATGAACCATTTGAAGGAAAACTCCTAATTCCAACATGGTTAACAAAATTTGTTTATTTCTAATATTTATCATGTAACAGTACTGAATTTGGTTAAAGTCAAATGAGTGATTAATGAATGATAAAAATCAAAGTTTTTTTTGAGCATCATTGAGCTGCCTGATGTATGCCATACATTATACTGTAGTAGTGCTATAGTAGTATGTTTGTTTGTTTGTTTGTTTGTTCGTTTGTTTGTTTTTGTATAATAAGGTCCATAACCTAAATCTAGAACCTTTCTGTCTTTTTTTTTGGGGGGGGGGGGGGGGTTTGTCCATATACAAAAAGGGTCTCCCCACATCTGTGTATAACAGAAAGGGTTGATCATACAAACCCTTTAGGAAGGCAATATCCCATAAGAAATTGTGTGAATGAATAAGCATTGCTAAACAAATCATTTCAAGTTCTCCACAGACTTTTATTTGCCTTACTCATATATATTTTTATATTTCCCAGTGGTATTGAGTTGAGTTCAACTTTGGGACTGGTTGATATACAATCGATATTAAAAGAAGCTTTTTTTTGTTGCCCCACAGTAAAATATCCAAGCTTGTTAGGAAGCTGAAGTCATAGCACAGGATCAGCCATGAGACGCTGGCCCGGGGGCAAACAGGGTTAGCAGGTGGTGCTGTGGCTTGAACCTCTGACCTTCTGATCAGTAACCCAGAGGTTTAGCTGTTGAGCCAAAATTGCCCTAACTGTGATGAACTGAAGCACACAATGCTTTCTGGGACGTAATTGATACAGTATATCAATTACGTTTATATATATATCAATTACAGTATGTCCCAGAAAGCATTTTGTGCTTAAATTCATCACAGTTAGGGCAAATACACACACATGTGTAGTATTGTGTTTCCTCTAAAGATGTCAGTAGTCGAATCTAAACGTCACAAAAGATGCAGATGTTTCATGTTGAAGTGTGTATACATTTTTTTGTTCACCTCGTCAGGAGGTATAACGATTGAGCATTGGCTATTTTTTGTAAAGTACACAGTTTTGGTACAGAATGTTAAGTTTTCCTTTAAGTTAAAAGGAGAAGATGTTAAGTTTTTGTCAGATTCATGTTTTTAAACGCACCAGGCACATTTACACTTATGAATACACTATTTTATAAAAAAAAATTTGCAACATTGCCTATGACTATTTTTTGTGTGTGTGTAATTCCATAATTACACAATAAATCCTCATTCATCCTCTATACTGCTTTGTCCTGTATACAGGGTCACGGTGGACCTGGAGCCTGTCCTAGGGGACTTAGGGCATGAGGCAGGGTACAACCCTGAACGGGGTGCCAATCCATTGCAATGCACACACATACTGTACACACACACACTATGGGCAATGCCAATTAGCCTAATTGGCATGTCTTTGAGAGGAGACCGGATCAGCCAGAGGAAACCCACCAAGCGCAGACCCGAAGCGAGGATTGAACCCGGAACCTGGAGATGCAAGGCTACGGTGCTAACCACTATGCCACCGTTACCAAATAAATCTGTCCAGTAAAGTCACAGTAATGTCCCAGACATGTTATTATTCTAGTCTCCTTAGAGACACTGAGAGTTGTGACATTAATCACTGATTAAACCGTGCAACGGTGTATCGACACAGACCTAATCCTGCTGTGCTGTAAATGCATTGCCTTAAAACACCATCTGGTTTTGCACAATCACAAGCACACTCCATGTAGCCTCCGTAACACCTGACGTTTGACATTTTGTATTTGAGAAGCGAATAAAAGAATGCAGTCTCGAGCGCGCGCGTGAGCATCACTGACAAGCCTTTGAAGTGTTTAACCGGCAGGAGCGCGCGCCGCGTTCGCTTTTACCTTCAGTCGGTTCCTCTGGCTCGTCCATGCCGTCCTCCGCATTGAAAGTCGAGGAATGACCCGGTTTCACCGCAGGAACCAGTGGACACACGTTAAATCGCTCTTCTTCACGCCGTTAATCCATCCACGCGTTAGAAAGTGCCTCCTCCTCCTCCTCCTCCTCCTCGCGCAGCTCCCTGAGCGCCATGGAGCGCTTGCGGCAACATCCGGGTGCTGTCCTCCTCACAGCACCGCGGCTCTGCTCTGATCCGAGCGTGATGATCGAGCTTATCGTCAGTCAGACACTGCGCTGAAAAGCCAGCGCGGAGGGCTTTGAAGTGTGAAGTCCGTGTATAACCTCACCGACGAGCAACAGTTTCTTCAGGGATGTGCTGTATAGCAACAGACCCTCAGGGTCTCTCCGAGTCTCATTACAGCAATGTTTGACACCACTTCTGACTAAAATGAATCTTTTATCATTTAATTATAAAAAAAATAATAATAATAATTTAATCATGAACCCCCTAAAGATTTCAATTCCCCAAAGTCTTTTTCAGTCAGTGACTAATCTCACCTAGATAGTAGCTAAAAACTGCTGCTTAGTTATCTTAGTTATCATAACCACTAACTTTGGTCTTGATGCCCGATTGTCATTCACACACTATGAATGCCAAAAGCATGTCTTCGGACTGTGGGTGCAAACCAAAGTACCTGGAGGACACCCACCGAGCACAGGCGAACATGAACACAGACCCCGAGGTGGGAACCGAACCCTCAACGCTAAAGGCGCAAGACGACTAACCACTACCACCATCCGCCCATAACCACTAATAACCACCATGAAGCTCATGAGCACCCTTTGAACGACTTCATTCAGTTGTTTTTTTGGAAAAAAAAAAAAAAAAAAAAGGAATCATTTTCAATAGCACCACACTGGAGAGGATGGGTTGCAATTACACTCTCTCAAGGTTCCTTCCACGTGTCCTCTCAGGGAGTTTTTCCTTGCCACTGTCACCTCTGACCTGTTTATTATTCATCTACACTGGGATTTCTGTTAACTACTTTGTGACAATGTCTATAGTTAAACGAGCCATAAAAATCGAATCCAATTCATTCCAAAGATGACCTTGGAGCCTTTTGTGTTAAAACTACTAGCCTTGGGTGCATTCACAGCCACGTTTGTGAAAATAATCAACAAGTAGGCTTTAGTTAGAAGTCCAACCAAAGCGTGATTACATTCAGCACAGCACAAAACAGGACCTAAAAGCGTGCTACTAAAATAGAAGCTGCCAGTGCTCACTTTAAACCTATTTGAAGCAAGTCCGATAACCTCTCAGATACAGCGATACACACTTCTGATTTCTGTCCATAAATGAATTGAATTGAATTCCCAACACCAGGTGGCTCAATAATTGCTTTCGTACCAATTTCAACTACTAATATTTTACTATCATAATTTATTACACTGCTGTTGCATTACTTGGTGGAATGTAATCTCAAATATGAAAAAAATCTCATATATAGTCATCTCATTATTACTTGTGAATTTAAATTAGAAGTAAAATAATATTTTTTGCATGATAGAAGTCACATTTTACGTTACACAAAAGTGCATTTAAAAAAATAATTATTTAGATAATGCTAAATCTGTATGCTTAATATCAAGCTCTATGACATTCTTCTGAGCAAAATGTATTTATTACTTACTGTTTTAAAATCTATTTTTCATCATTATTAGCTTAAATGATTCATGGCTATGTTTGGGAAAATATGCCTAGCTGATCAAACTTTGGTTGAGAAAATCAAAGTAGCCAGACTTTCAAGTTAACATAAAAGTCAAGCAGTCTTACCTCTGCGCCCTGGTCTCCAAGATATAAACGCCATTCACCTGGTGCTCATATGTAACCAACGGACGACATTAGTTTGCCACATTCCGTAAAGCAAGCTGGAGGAGCAGCCCATGTGGAAATTTCAGCCTACATGCATGAATCACCTGCTCTAACAGGCAGGCTCACAGTTAACACAGTGCTAATCCGCCAATATTAATCGTGCTAATGTTACCACGGGGTGGCAGTGACCTATTTCAGCCCTCACTGACAAAAAAGACACTTTCTAAATAAGCTTACTGTACAGAAACATCATTTATCATAATTATGTTGAATTATTGTTAATCTAGTATTATAAAATGATCATTAATAGTTTTGACGGCAGGCTTGTTCACATTATTATAATATAGGAGCGTTTGGTAACCCTGCGATAATTTCAGAGGTCTAGCATACAAAAATCTGTTTTATGATTTCCCTGCCAAGTAGCCGACGTATCTCAGGAGACCGCAGATCTCCAAATGGGAGGGCGCTGAACTGTAAGTAGACACAGGCGCCCAAGAAGGAGGGGTAAGTAGGGTCATTAAAGAGACAGTGGATTAAAAAATTCTGTCTTGCGAATTCAAAGGAGAAGAATTACGTTTAAGGAAATACTCCCCATATTACTTCCTTCTCTTATTCTGAGGAGTGAGGGCTGTTTGTTTTTCATCTGGAGTTCTTTTGCCTCTGACTCAGCCAATTTGTCACCTACTTTGTCAGGTATTGACCCTCAGCCATACTCCCTACAAACCGTGACATTTTATCCAACGTGGCTGAGAGAGATCAGGACTGAGGTCTCAACAGAAGTTATCCTGCTAAAACAGTAGTTTCTTAATAATATAGTTACACAGCATAAGGACTTGAATTTACCATCTAGTTTCTATATATGTATTTCTAAATTTCTATATATATTTACATGTATTTGATAGTTTACTGTTATATTAGGTTTGCCAAAAATGAAGCAAAAGTCACTGGGGATGTTAGGGTTAATTTATATCCTATTAAAATCTACTGTCCTTCCTGCAATTAGACCGTTCCCCACATTTAATCTGTTGTACACTGACATCTTGTGGTGTGTTATTGTCCAAGGCGATAACTGCCAATGTTATACTGTATAATTCATACTTCATGTAATGCAAGATAAATACAGACCACAGTTTCTTTTACTATAAGTTTATAAAGTACTTTTTAATTACCTTTAGGGCTATTTTTGTCCCCCATATTTAATACTGAATTATGCACTTGTCCTTTTGTAGTCTGATATTCAGCTCAGTTGTAGTTGTACTTGGCAACAAGACTGAAATAGGTGTGTAAAGATACAGGATTTGATTCAATTTACAATAATGACTTCACAATTTTGATCTGATTCTCAGAATATTTTGAACACAATTTGAAAACAACCTGTAAAATAAAATTGTTGGCTGTACAAAGAGGTTTAATATTGTACACAAAATTATTACATGTTCACAATATGAAGTACTGTACATACTGTCTAAATTCTGTCCATAAACTGGACTGAATAAACTGACCTTGGGACTTCGACTGGAACATAATAAGCATCATTGCAGAAATTAAGCACCAAAGTAAGATAGAAAGACCATTTTCCTTGGCCTTTGGTGTTGTTTAAAAGTTACAGGAGAGAGTTTTTTTTTCCAGTGTTATAATATGAGTGTGTAAGAGTATAATGTATATTGCATATTGGTCATTGCAATCCAAGCTTTCAGATTTCCCAAGTCAAGATACCGCATGCCCTCAAAGAAAGAACATGATCAGTGTGCCCCCTATAGATTTAAAAAATATGGATTGTACAGGATAGGGCCTTTAGTTTAAACAGTCATAATTATTATAATACATTTTAGATTTTTTAAATTGGTCTTGTTTCCGCTCTTTCTAAAAAGTTATTTTGAAACATGAATTGCCCTAAAAGCCATTTCCCATTCGGGAAAATCCCCTGTACCAGTTAAAGGTTTTATTATGGCAGGGGAGGGGTGTGAGGGCTAAAGTCAACAGCAGAAAGCCAAACTTGACTGAACATACTGTAAGTCCTGTTTCACCCAGTAGATCCAGCTGCTTGTTAACATGAAGAGCAATTTCTGCTTTAAGCTTCATTTTGGTTTTATTTAGCCAAGAGCATATTCACACCTCACTCCTAGCGTTCCTGTGATTCACAAAGGATAGAAGATGAATTAATGAATTCCTCTACCTGTATATGATATGATTCTGTTCATTCTCATGTCTTATGCCACTAGTCTAAGCCAATAGTAGTACACTCACCAACCAGTAGAGATGGGGAATTTATTTTTATTTTTTTTCGTGGTGAATGGATTTTTTTTTCCATTCTGTAAGCAAATTAGTCTCATACCCCACTCATTAGACATGCTTACACCAGTCTCAAAACACAACGAGCACTAAATAGTCGAAAATTGCATGCATTAGGGGCCCTGCATGCCTGTGCTTGCTGCTCACTGTCAAGTTGAGTTTTGAGACTTTGGAGGCATTTGAGTAGGTAAAACATCACTGTTTCTTTATAATCCTGCAGGCGGTACACTCTAAACTATTTACATATTTTCATCCCATGTGGTAGGAGTAAATTATTTGTTAAGGTTGTCTAGAAAAAAGTATTATGGCAGATGACAGAGAACACAAAAAAGTGCTGCTCAATAAAAATGTGAGAAAACTAATGTTATAATGTGTTATGAGGAACAGGCAACATTTAATTACTCATAATACTTTTTTTATATGTTTAAAATTGTAACAAAATTTGGGAAAATATAATGTTGATTCAGGATATTTATAAAATTGTGAGACTTATAGAATCACAATTGTAAATGAATCGGCACCTACTGTAGGTATCGTGATGATATCGTATTGAGAGGTGACTGGTGATTCTCATCTCTACCACTAGGTGGTGTCTTGTTTGCTTCAGCTAGGCAACATGCTAGATTTGCAAGCTAGTTAGTTAGCATTCTAGCTAGGCAGGAAATAAAAATAATTACATTATACCCTCTTCTCCTTGTACTGAAACTGGCCAAGACTTTCAAGTCATGAGATAAATGTAGTGATAAAACTATTTAGTAATTATAAGTTACCCAGTAGAGAATACATAATCTATTTTTAAACACGAACACGTTAGGGAAGATGTTGATTTACATCATTAAATGTTTAAAATAAATTACTGTGTAATGTTTAAGTCCTAACAAAGCTGTTAACATGTAGCTACAGCTTAATTCACTAATAACTATGACAACTTCAGGATAGGAAGAATTTAATAATTCTTAGACTTTTATTGAAAATTTTAAAAATACATACAAGACACTGTCATTTTGGCCGACAAGGGGTTTTAGTAAATACTACTCAAATGATGCGTGTATAAAATATGATTAAAATATTTTTATTTATCTTTTATATCGCTTATCCTGGATTCAGGGTCATGGAGAGGAGGGTGGAGCCTATCCCAGGAGACTGAGTGCACAAGGTGAGGTACACCATGGATGGGGTGCCAATCCGTCGCAGGGCACACACACACACACACACACACACTATGGGCAATTTGACCATGCCAGTTAACCTAATGTGCATGTATTTTTGACGGGAAAATGGAGTACCTGGAGGAAGCCCACCAAGCACGGGGAGAACAGTCAAACTCCATGCGCAAGGCCAAAAGCTAGAATCGAACCCACGACACTGGAGGTGCGAGGCAATATTGCTTACAAATACGCAACCATGCCACCCAAAAAAAAAAGGTTTAAAAAAAAGCTTTTAAAACAATTTATAAATTTTTTTTAAATGTATGAAAGGGTACACAGTCATGTGCCTATGGCCCATAATATTTAAGAAACTGAGCTTCTGAGAGTCTAAGGAAAGATAGCAAGCAAACAGTAACAGATTCTGCAAAGAGGAGATATAAGGTGGCATAGTAAGCGATTTTTAATCAAAGTAATTTTGATTAAGGAAATACTCCCCATATTACTTCCTTCTCTTATTCTGAGGGGTGAGGGCTGTTTGTTTTTCATCTGGAGTTCTTTTGCCTCTGGCTCAGCCAATTTGTTGCCTACTTTGTCAGGTATTTTTGAGGGGAAAATGGAGTACACAGGATTCATTTTATACCATATTTCATTTCAGGATTGAATTCAGGATTCATTTTTAGATATTTTATTTGCACTGCAAACAAAATGTATCTAGTTTTTTCATGAAAATATACTTACCTACATGTCATGTCTTACTATATTGCACATTTTACACATCCTGTTTAACTTAAGTTTAAATAAGTTTAATTTATAAATGTTATATTTTTCTACTTTATTTTTTTTTCTATTGCAACTTTGTAAATTGTTACATTTTAAAATTTACATTTCTCTCAGTGCAATATTTCCTTGCAGTAAAATCCTTTCTGTCTTTTCGCTCTACCCTCTCTTAATATTTTTTAGGTCATGAACAGCAGTATAAGCATTTCACGTGTATGTGACAAATAAAATTTTATTTTGAATTAGATTTTTTTTTTTTTTTTTTGAATTTGGGTCAAAAATCGATAAGATGACCCTGAAATATATTTAAATCCAACGCAATACTTTTAAAGCTATATAAACGATGCAACACTTTTTTTGCTTTGTTTGTTTTTTGCTGCTTTTTTTTTTTTTTAATACTGTATTTCACCGCTGTCATTAACCACCTGGTGAACGCGGAACCATCGATTGCGTGCGTTGGTTACAACCCGGACTATAATATGAATCAGTGGTGTCATCGGAATTTCTTCCGTGCTGTCCTTATGCTAGCGTTCAAGATGGAGTCCGTCAACAAAGCTGGACATCTGATGAGTCTGGCGGCTCTGCAGCAGTATGACCCGTATATTAACAAGCTGCTCGATGTTACCGGGCAGGTCGCGCTCTATAAATTCAACTCGAAAGCAAACGAATGGGTAAGAAGTTATTTATATTCTCTAATTCTCCCTCACAGCTAACGGCGTTAGCTAACGTAAGCCGAGTGCGCGCGAGCTAAAATGCTACGTCTTGTTCCCATACCCGTGCTTATACATGAAGCACACTTCATAAATAATGACTTGTACTCCCTGTGTAGGGCACTACGTTTCGGAAATTGCGCCATTTCAAATGTAACCATGTTTATTGAGAGATGTATGTGAGCTAAGCGCCGGGCAGCGGGGTGAGTTCAACTTTACGAGGCGTCTCAGCGCTGTCAGGTCCGTTATAATAGAACACCGATCAGTGTGCTCGCAAACGCCGTCTTCCTCTAATCTACTTCCAAACGCAGATTGAAAAAAAAGTTTGTTATTGTTCGTTTTCTTGGTTACAAATCAAGTCAGCCTTCGAAAGAAAACTTCACTATCCGTTTTTTTTTGTAACCAGTAAAAGTTAAAGAAGAGTTCATCAGTGAACGAAATTTCCACAATTTTTCTCTTACCCCAAATGTAGTCCATCAGCCACGACATGATGCGTGATGTGCGAAGTTTACTCATTTATTCCGAAGCTGTTGATGCCCAAAAAAACCTAAAGAAAACTCAATTTTTAGCATCGCGTCCACAGCATTCCCGCATCATCTTCATCATCATTAGTAGCATCATCATCGCACTCCCAACAGACCTCGCCGAGATTTATATAGAAAAAAGAAAAAAGTCACTACTAGTTTTTCTAGTAGTTCTTAACACTGTACGTCATCGTATTAACTATTAAAAACACAACCAAAAGTTTGTTTCAAATCTAAAAACTCCAGTAGCAGCCATCTTGCAGCCGGAATTACTTTCTTCTCCAGGACTTAATTTGGTATCACTCCACGCCTTGGATGGAGGTGTGGCCCAAAGTCCCCTTTTCTTTTTTCTTTTCTTTTCCTTTTTTCATTTTGTTCTTTACCCCAGGAAGTTTTAAGGAGTTTTGCAGTCCAGCACACATGTGAAAAGCCAGAGAAATAAAAAATAAACAAAAAATATGTACAGGTTCTGCTGACCCAAAACACATACACTACTGGTCAAAAGTTTGAACACATCTTCTAATATCCTGGTCATTCCTGATTTGTATTTCAATAAAAAATTAATTTATATAGTGCTTTTAACAATGGTCATTGTCACAAAGCAGCTTTACAGAATAAAAAAAAAAAATAGAGAAATGGTTATGAAATGTGTAAGGGCACTGGTGGCTTTGTGGTAGGTGTTTCGCCTGCCATGCGAAAGGCCCTGGTACGATTCCCAGCCAGTGCACAAATCCCAGCCACTGGATGCAGTGCTGGTCTCAAGCCCGGATAAAATGGGAGGGTTGCATCAGTAAGGGCATCCGGTGTAAAACCTGTGCCAAGCTTCTGTGTGCAGACTGGATGGTCCCCTGTGGCAACCCCTTGCCGGCAGCAGCCAAAAGACCAATGACAAATATGAAAATTGTGAGAAAATATGTATGAATCAGAAAGATTAGATTTTCCCTGATGAGCAAGCCGAGGGTGACGGTGGCAGGGAAAAACTCCCTTGAGATGACAACAACTTTGCGAGGAAACAGACTCAAAAGGGAACCGATCCTTGTTTGGGTGACAACGGATAGCAGGGATTGATCTGCAGTCATACTCTGTGTTACACAGCTGAAAGTTCAGTATAACAGGAAAGGTGTGTAGTTAAGTTATATGGAGTCCATTTTTGTTATTGGAGGCTCAGGTACAAAAACTGTTTCAGTCCTGAACTATTGACTGAATTCAGTCACAAGCCATCAGAGAACAGCAGTCTGCATCAGCCTGAGTCCAAGACCATCTTCATGGTGAAGTGTAACCAGTCAACACATGCATCCCAAACAGACCACATGGGGCTTCGAACAGTTGATATTGAGATGTATCTGCTACTTATGCTCTGTAAAGCCTTCATAACACCTCTAATCTGAGGTGCTGTTAATTGGTGATTCTTGTCTTAAAATAACAGCTGACTGTTGTTTTTGATGTTATTTTATAGTTTTGAAAATAAAAATCCAGTATTGTTATAGATTGTAGAAAATAAATCCCAACTTGTGTTCCATCTTTTGACTGGTACTGTACATCCGATAATTGTTGCATGTAAGTGTCTGTATGTACTGGTTATGAGGAAAAACTGTTTTGTTTTTTCTTCAGGAGAAAACTGATATTGAAGGCACCTTATTTGTATATGCCAGGTAAATATGATCTCTATATATATTTGTCATACACTAACATGACTAACTATACTATTGCCTATATACTATATAAGTAGTGTAAATGCTTTTCTTACTCCATTCTGTATGTTCTTTGTGTTATTTCTGCAGATCAGCATCGCCACGGCACGGCTTCACTATAATGAACCGTCTAAGCACTGAGAACCTAGTGGAGCCGATTAATAAAGATTTGGAGTTTCAGCTTCAGGATCCCTTCCTCTTGTACCGGAACGCCAGCTGTAAGTGTGTAAATGTCCACTTTGAAGGTTTAGCCCACTTAACCTGCGCTTCAGAAGTACAGTAGTATTTAGTCAGCCACCAATTGTGCAAGTTCTCCCATTTAAAAAAATGAGAGAGGCCTGTAATTTTCATCATAGGTATACTTCAACTATAAGAAAAATAAGAAAAAAAATCCAGAAAATCACATTGTAGGATTTTTAAAGAATTTATTTGCAAATTATGGTGGAAAATAA
>JAOVVA010000036.1:8326316-8354206 GCA_028565275.1 Leiocassis micropogon | reverse complement strand
ATTTGGATGATCCAGAAGAGGATTGGGAGAATGTCATATGGTCAGATGAAACCAAAATAGAACTTCGTGTTTGGAGGTGAAAGATTGCTGAGTTGCATCCAAAGAACACCATACCTACTATGAAGCATGGGGGTGGAAACATCATGCTTTGGGGCTGTTTCTCTGTAAAGGGACCAGGACGACTTATCCGTGTAAAGAAAAGAATGAATGGGGCCGTGTATCGTGAGATTCTGAATGAAAATCTCCTTCCATCAGCAAGGGCATTGAAGATGAAACGTGGCTGGGTCTTTCAGCATGACAATTATCCCAAACACACCGCTCGGGCAACGAAGGAGTTGCTTCGTAAGAAGCATTTCAAGGTCCTGGAGTGGCCTAGCCAGTCTCCAGATCTCAACCCTATAGAAAATCTTTGGAAGGAGTTGAAAGTCCATGTTGCCCAGCGACAGCCCCAAAACATCACTGCTCTAGGGAAGATCTGCATGGAGGAATGGGCCAAAATACCAGCAACAGTGTGTAAAAACCTTGTGAAGACGTACAGAAAACGTTTGACCTCTGTCAAATATCTGCACTGATGTAAATGGATTACTATTTGCATTTTTGGTAAATGCTAAACTGCATTATGTTGCGAAGAACCTGTATTATGTAATGCCAATTAAAGATTTATTTATCTATCTAGAGATACTTGTAATTCTTGCTTCAGGGTGTGCTGTCAAATTTCCACATGACAGTAATTGCCTAGCTAAGCAGCTTTCCTTTCAACAGAATGCAATGAGCATCAGCCATAACATTAAAACTACCTGCCTAATATAGTGTAGGTTCCTTCAAAAGAGCTCTGATTCATCATTGCATGGAGTCCACAAGACCTCTGAAGGTGTGCTGTGGTATCTGACATTTGCAGATAATAAAGTAGTATGTCACGAAGTGGGGCCTCCATGGATGAGACCCAACCGTCTACATTGATGTAAATGAAATCGTGATTCATCAGACCTGTAACCTCTTTTATTGTTCCATGGTCAAGCAGTTCTCCTCACTTGCCCATTCTAGGCAAGACCTGCTAGTTTAGAAATGCATTCATCTAGCCATCACAATTTGTCCATTGTCAAAGTCTCTCGGATCTTTTTGCTTTTCCCATTTGTCCTGCTTCCAGCACATTGCCTTAGAGAACTGACTGCTCAATTGCCACCTAATATGTCCCACCCCTTGACAGGTGGCACTGTAACAAGATAATCAATGTTATTCAAGTAATGTCATTGGTTTTAATGTTTTGGTTGATCGTTGCATTGAGGCATTGCTAATACAAGGGTGATGCCATGACAGCAGTGCCATTTATCTATTGTAACACTTCGTTAAGAATGTCATTTTTAATTATTTTAATGATCAGTTTTCCACTCTGAATCTAAGATGACCAGGGTTTTTTTTATGTGTTTCTCTATCTCTCATTTTATATATATTTTTCCGCTGAAAATGGCAAAATGAACATTTTGCGCTTCAGTAAGTAGCAGGGTTGCTCATTTTTAGCATTTTAGCAGACTTACCAAACGCACAAAATGTTATCTGCACCTATGCTGCTGGCATAACGACATTATAATGAACCTTTAATTTATAATTTAGTTAACTATCATAGTTGTACATTCAGTGCGTGACCTCCTCAGTCAATATGACAATATTATTTAAAGTAAAGGAAAAAGAACTTAACTTTGATTTCAAGTTTGGCAGCGCCACACTGCTAAGAGCTCTCTGGAACTGGATATTAAATTGCATTTACTTTTGTTACGTCCTTATGAAGACATTCGAACATGATCAATGAATGATGAATATATTGTAATATGAAGACCTGATGTTCAACAGCGTGTAGACTGGTAGTAATTTCATCACTAAGATCCGTTTGCCAGAGAGAACAGTGCAACAACTTGCAGTGCAATGGAAACGGGATCTTTATCGTTCACAAAAATAGAATATAAAATCACTAAATTTCTTTTTCTACTAAATATGCAAAAACGTCTGACACTAAAGGTTGCAACTGAAGTAACCCCCAGATCAGACGCTGCCTCCAGAGTCTTGTACAGTGGGCACTATGCAACACTTCATGCGTTTCCCCTTCGTTCGTGCTTTTATTTTTTCCGACCACATTTCTTCCACAAAGTTGTAGGTTCAGAACTATCTTTCCAGCTTTAATTATGTGGTGTTAAAGGGTTCTTAACCCAGTTCCAGTCATTTCCAATCTCCTTGGCTGTTTCCTTTGCTTGATTCAGCCTGATAATTTGACCCTAATAATTTTAACAGATTTCCAGGACTACCTGAAATCTCAATCTATAAACTTAAAAGAAAATATTTGGGATTAAGTTTCTCAGTTTGTAGGATGGAGAATTGATGAAATTATGGATTTTATGTATAATGGTAAGAAAGTTGTCAATTTAAATCTGATGTATGTCAGTCTGTCTGTTGCCTCCGTTAACGGTCAACTTTGTGCTTGAATTATGCTCTGCCTCACTTATACGTTGCTTTTGAGCAAAACATATGCTGAATTTAATAAGAAATCCATGGAGTGTGGTATAATTAAGCAACAGCACACGAGAGGGAGTGCTGTTGAACTAAATATCAGCACAGATGTCATGGAGTCGTAGACAGAATGTTTATTCAATCAGTCATTTTACTCCACCAACACACACAGACCTGCAACTGGACTGTACTTTATTGTTGCTAAGCAACACAAATGTTGATCATGTTCCTGCACACTAGATTAAATGTTACAACAAGCCATGGTCTAGTATTTCCAGAAAAATGTCCATCTTCTCTGGAAATTGCTGGTTACAATGTACTATTAAGCTGCCGACCAACAGTTAGTGTAATTAACGATTGTTAGATTACCGGTGACACGGAGCGATACACATGCTTGAACATCCCAGTGCTGTTGTACTGTATATCAGCACTGATGGAATGCCTCTTCGTCCAATCTAAGTCTTGTATAATGGAGTCTATAAGTAGTTGATAATCTGCTGTACCGCTTGGCTGAATTATAGGAATAAAATCTAAAATTCTTAGCTTCTTGAAACTTTTTGAAGATGTCAGATAAGGTTCTAGATAGTAAAGTCTTGTATTCTGGAAAGAAGACATGTTTGTGACTGAAAGTAAAAGGATTTTTTTTTTTCAACTTCGAATGCTTAACATTAAAGCAGGTTCTTAGCAATGCAGGACTCCACTGTTGTCTGTATATACACACTTTAGATCATGTTAAAAGCCCTGTGCTATTGTTTTCCATGAATAATGTAAAACATTCAGGTCGGATGTTCATGAGAGCTTCCAGAGCTGCCATTTGTGTCGTAATTTTTTTAAGCTAGTTATACTGTAGCTATGAGGGTGATGTTATAGTAATTAACATGTTTTTCATTAAACATAGACATTGAGTTACTTTAAATCACTTTAAAACCCTATATTCTACAGGCATGTACAGAACAAAAGTTTCTTTACTGTCTTAATGCTTGGATGTAGAGGCGGGCCTAATAATCAGATTATATCATGGGTATAGAAGTAACATGCAAAAGCCTTACCTCTGTTAGTACCGTTTAAACATCTTCCAAGCGTCTTCTGGAAGACGATCTTCCCCTTGCGCCGAAGGTCATGAAGTTCATGATTGGGGTTCGAGGCCAAGCCAAGCAGAAGCATCGTCTCGCGGTTGTCACCTTTGGCGAGCTCCATTTTTGCTCCAGTACAACATCTCCTTCAAAATGTTCAAATGTTCGTTGCTGGATCTGAGCTCTTAACCTGACCAGTCACTCTGATCAAGATCAGGAATTACAGACTAATAAAAAGTAGGTCTAAAGCAGAGGTCTGGAGAGTTGCACATCATTCGTGCCTCTCTTGATCGTGTGTAGCTGTAGAGCTCTCCAAAGGGAGAAAGACGACGAGTGGCTGAGAGAACGAAACAAAGTCCCCAAGGCTTCCAGAGCGAGAGAGAGAGTGTTAGGTTTGTGTGCTCTGTCTGAGCAGCACGTGTAAGGAGAATACCGAGTGTCGGAGCTGTCGGCGTGAAAGAAGGCAGAACAGAATTCCTCTCTTATCTGACTCGATCTGAGTGGAAATAGGAAGGGGTTACTTTTGGAGGTGTTATCAGTGTGTAAGACTGAGCTCGAGGCTACATGACCACACACACTGCAGTTTAGGTAACATAATAGACATTAATGGATATGAGAGGATATGGATGCTGTGTAGAGAATTATGTAACTCAGTCTGCCTCCCTTTTTTTCTTTGTCTTTTCAGTGGGAATCTACAGCATCTGGTTCTACGACAAGGCTGACTGTCAGCGCATAGCACAGCTGATGGTCCAGTAAGTATCAAATGTTCGTGAGCTAGGGGGAAAAAAATTCTAACGTGCATAAAAATAAAACTTGACTGAGCACAATGTGCACCACAGCGTGACAAGTGCTGGGCAAACGCAGTTGCCAACTGCACACTGAGGAACCCTTGTGGGAGCCTAGCAACGAGCTGAACTTGTTACCACGGATGCTTGTTACCATAGTTACAAGGTTAACTCCGATGTACCATCTGGGTGTAAGGAGGTGCTTATTCTGCAGTCATAAATTTAGATATGTGCAGTTTTGAAACCTTAATGAATATAAACACTTATGAGATTACTGTTATTCTTCAATAGTAATCTCATTCCATGTTTTTTATACTGTCATAAAACGTTTTTTGTTTTTTTTACATGGCCTTAGTTTAAGAGCCCTGCATTTATCTGTCTTATCAAATGATAGTGTTCATTAGTACACCACTGCCATCTTATGGCCAAAATGTGCAATTGACTCCAAAAGCAAACTATAACCCGCAGTGTTGTACAGGATCACTTTGAGATTTAACGCTTGGTGTTTGTGTGTTTTTTAGCATAGTGAAGCAAGAGACGTTGCGGGCTCAGCAGGCCTCTCCAGATCGTGGCCGGACGAATGGTTGTGTTGAAACGAGACCGATGGATATCCTGCAGCTGCTGAGCAAAGCCAAAGAGGAGTACCACAGGGTGAGCCTGCAAATCGCTCTTATATGGTCTGCTAATCTTCATACTGATTTTGAACAGAGATTCACTAATACACAGATTTCTCTTTTTGTGTGTGTCTCTCTCTCTCTCTCTCTCTCTCTCTCTCCCTCTTCCTCTTCTCTCTGTGTGTCCATATAGAATCAGTCTAATGATGCCGAGTCACAGGTGAATACAGATGTCACTCCAACTCCTGACCCAGTTAAAGTCGAGAGCATGAAGCCCACAGTTATAGCTGCTCACCAGGAGAAGGTACTGCTGCATTCGCACACTTGCTGTTTGCAAGTCATTTAGGATAATTTAGACCTGACCGTAATATTAAAGAGTCTACAGAAATCTGTATTTGTGATTTTAGAGCTTTGTGGATTTTGAACCAAACAAATGAGCCATTATATAATCAAGTGTTCACCAGAACTTAACTCTCGTATCTCATAAACAAGAGTTCAGTCTGTTTGTGTGTGTTGGCTCAAATACGTACGACTTCACTCGTCCTCATGACGTCGTCCTGTTTTAAAAGTATCAACATACAAAATCTAATCTCTCCTAAGCCATTTCATGAGCACTTGCAGTAATTAGTTTTTGCTTACTACAATACTTTTTGATGCTGCTCATAATATTTATTAGTGTGTTGATGTTTGCATGTATTGAATAGCAGCTAAATCTGTATCGCTATAAAGACTCAAGTTGGTGAATTCTATTTGCTTTTCTAACAGTATGTGTATGCTGAGCACTCTGACAGTGAATGTCTGGATAATCTGATTGAATTTGTGTAAGCAATGTAATCCAAAAAGTTCTAAGTAATACCCACAACATGGATGCACATAGATATCACAGAAACATCAAGAAATTATGATTATTGCAGTTTACTATAATGCTCCAGTGCTGAAAAGTGGAAAAATAGCAAATCTGGTAACAAATGAGTCTCATCCCAAGTCTTTTACTGTTGTGATTTGACAGTTGTAGGTTTTGACTAATTACAATTTTTACACCTGTATGTAGGGCTGGGTTATGACATGATCATGAATCAGCATTGTGATAAAATTATGTTGTTAACAAGTTGGGGGGGGGGTGTCGCATATTGCCACACTGAAACCAAAATCTGTGTTTTTATATTAAATTTTAATTTGTATATGTTTGCATTTGAAATGGTAAGATGAAGTAGTTCCTCTATAATCCTGCAGATGGCATGCTCTAAACTCTTCACACTTTGGCAGGAAGCACAGCACTCTGTGTGGTAGGACCGAATTATTTGCCAAGTTTGTTTAGAATTGTAAGAAAATCTGCAAAATGTAACATTGAATCAGGAATCATGATTCCGGTGGTCCCTGGTGATTCTCATAGCTGATAATGAGCCGTTTTAGACATTGTTACTCGATACAGATAGATATAACGGATATAAAGGAACGATGGCAGCCAATCACACATTTTCTACCACAAAGTTTGAGCTACAGATGAAAATGTTGGAAAGCAGTGGTAAATTTGATCCTCTAAAGCTGAGGAAGTTAAACAAAAAGAAAACAATACAATGGCTATTATATGGAAGTGGTTTAGATATATTGAAGACACTAAGCGTGGAGTAATCTAGTAGAATTTATGCAACGTCAAACAGAGAACTGCAGAACACGCTCCTGCCCAGTCCAACTAAATTTTAGCAGCCAGTCACTTTTTTGGCACAACACCGACCTGTACTGCATTTTACCAGTGCACGCTCCAGCCAGGATGCTCTTTAATCTGGCAGTATTATCAAATATTTTGATGTTCAACATGGACAAAATATTATGGTCTTATTTTTTGGCATATCACACAACCTTTCCTCAACCAATCATGTGGCAGTAGTACACTGCATAAAATCAGGCTGATGCAGATAAAATCTTCCGTTAATGTTCACCTCAAACGTCAGAGTGCGGGAAAAGTGTGATCTCTGTGACATTGGCCATTGCAGTGGCTGTTGGTGCCAGATGGGCTGGGTTAAATATTTCAGAAATTGCTGATCTCCTGGGAGTAGCTTTCTTTAACTTTATACCATTCTAGCATTTTTGTTTAATCCCATTTGTGTCCGCAGCAAACACACGGGGTGGTGAAGCAGATCACAGTGGAGGAGCTATTCGGAAGCTCTTTACCAAAAAACCCAACCCCTCCAGCCGAATCGATTTCTGGTGAGAGTTTCCTTCGTGGAATAAGCTACGGCCCTCCTCCCGTCGCCTTGGAGCCCCTCCTCACACAGTGTCTCTCGGCAAATCCCCTCCTCCCACAGCACTCCATCTCTCCCGGGAGGGCTGAGAACGTTCCAGCACTTGGCGGGCATCGTGGCCAGACTGGGTCTCAGGCCGCGCCCCAATATATAAATCCACTCAAAAATGACAGTCACGGGATCCCCAAGCCGACAGCAGTGCCGGGCTTTATGCCCAGCACACTGGTCACGCCGCAAAGTTTCAGAGAACCTACACCCAAAGCACCAGCAGTTTTCACCAGCAAACCCGCAGCATCCACACAAGTAAGCAGTGCTGAATCAGAACTGGCTTTTTTTATTTTTATTTTATTATTATTTTTATTGATTGGTAGTGCAGAGTAAATATTCGTGCATGTTATTTCTCTGACTGTTTTTCTTCGCTTACGTCATTTGTCTTCTCTTCTCATGAAGAGTAAAGAAGCCGGTACTTTTGCGCAGCCGCAAGCCCCGAATCTTGTCAAACCCATTCCAGTGAGTACACATATATAAGCATATGTATATGAATGTTTTTTGTTAACGTTATTATTTTCCCTTACTTCCCACTGACATGTACAGTACTGTGCAAAAGTCTTGAACTGCTTAAATGAAATTATGTAGATTAAATTAAATGAATGGGAATGGATGTTTTACCGTGACAGGCTGCAAACTGCCTAAAGATATAATTCAAAAATTAATTATGTAAAAACCCCAGCAGCAACCTCATTTCCCCTCTCATCTGTTCCAACTACTTAGCATTCAGCATCAATAGTGTATTAATGACCAGCCTGATCATGTCATCATCTTTACTTTTAAGGTTGTTTTATTGAAGAGTTTAACTCGCAGATACAGGTCAAGAGATTCACTTAACTTTCACATCAAAAATAAGGGGGAATAAGGAGGAAATCAGATCGCTGTGATTCTGACTTGGTCTGTGTTTAAGAACCTGAAAATCACTTGAAAACAGTGTCAAGTTTATGCTGCTATTACATATGGCTTTTGACATTGATTAGTATTATTAGTTATATTTTAGTCAGACTTGCTCTGCCATTTGCACCATGGTTTTTTGTTTTTTTTTTGTTTTTTTTAATCTATCGTCTGAAAGCATGCATGTGCTTTAATAAGTTTCTCGTCTTGTTTCAGACCAAGGCTGGGCTAGTTGTGCCAGGCGAGGAGCTGTCATTGCTCCTTTCCCCCAGCGTATTCCAGCAGTCCACTACAAAAGCCCCAGAGCTGCCGAGAAACCCTGCTCCTCCACCGTCACCCCCTGCCTCCCTCGGTGCTGCAGAGCTTCCCTCAACAGTGTACAGCAAGGCACAGCTACAAGACGTTCTCATACATTTGATAAAGGTACACATTCAAATGGAGCATTAATACATTTAGCTTAAATTTGTAGATGTTATTTTTCTTTTTTTTACTGCTTAGACGGAAAATGTGACGTTTCTGTTTTATCTCTTTTAAGAACGATGCCCAGTTCCTGAGCACAATCCACGAAGCGTATATGCAGAGTCTCACCAAAGACCTCAGCAACGTCAAACTATAGCCACTGACCCCAAACTCCCGGACTAAGCGCTCTTACTAGTAGCCCAGGCGGCTGCATTTAGGACAGAACCACCGCAGACTGGTGCACTCCTTCTCTAATCGTATCTTAGTCACAGAGGATTGAATCCAAATACACTTTATTTCAGTGCTATTCTGCAAGTACACAAGCTTCAGGATGACTAAGTAGCCATGGTTGCCTCACCTCTGAGCTGTGGCTATTTTGAATCTTGAGGGGAAAACTACTCACTTCTTTTGTCCTATCGTTGTTCATCTCGTCCTGCTCCAGGTTACTGGTCACCCTGTCTGACATTCTGTCTAGCTGATGCTTACAACTAAGCTTATGAAAGCAGGTGCAATACAGGTATTTTTGACACCCATGTTTAAGGATGCATTGCTGCCATTTTTTTTTTTTTTTTTTACTTTATTTTTCAAGAACAGTACTCATGTTGAAATGCAACACCTACTTAATATAATTAACTTTAGTTAGCCCTGTTCGTCTTGGTTGTTGCCACAATGAACTCAAGATCTTATGGTGATAAAACCATTTAATACAGCAAAACTGCAGCAGACCAGAGCGATGTGAGTGCATTTAAACACTGCACCTTAATTCACAAGCAAAGTACAAACCTGAATCTGAAGTTCCTTAGTGCTCGCACAGCTGAAGTGTTGTTGGTCGGCGACGGTTTCTCTGCATGCGCCATCAACAAGATTTAGGATTAAAATAAAAAATGTTTGATGATTCAGACTCTCTGACCCTGCTCTGTGCACTCACTATTAAGGATGTTTTAACGCCATAAGATAGATGTTTTGTCAGGATACTTGTCATCAACATAATTTTCTGCCATCTGAACATTAGCTTGACAGTGTGACCTTCAGATGTTGGTGTTGGAGCGTGCTTGAGTAAACCAGACCAATGCGCAATACGATCGCAATATATTTGGATGCAGGTCTAAATCTGACATATGGTAACCTTGATTGATTACACTAGTGCTTGTGATGCATTTTAAACTGCAGTAGTGTTACTGCAATAAATAAGCTTTATTTGCACTGGACAATAAGAGTACAACTGCTTATTATTATAGTTTGATTATAAATGACATGTTATGAGTTATGAAATACCTTTTGATCCCTTGGATAAGCTGGTCATGTTTGAATATTTCAGTCCTTAAGTTTATTCTGCAGGTAAGGTTTTGCTGTTACTTTCATTTGTGCTAAGTTGATTAATAAGCACAAGATGATGACTTGTCAAGATGAGCAGGACGTTTTAAATAAAGTGGAATTGAGTAAACTTCAAGAGCTTGCATTGAATTGTTGGTTTACGAGATAACTGACGTGTATCTAATAAATGTTCAGAACCTTTTACTGGTTAGTCAAATGCCAAATAAAAAAAGCAAACCTGCAGTAGCATATGATTATTCTGTGTTAAAACATTTTCTATGATATAAATTCCTCCATTTTGTCGCCCTCCTTATCATTGTTGTTGTTCGGGAGCAATGGGGGATGTTGAAGTACTTAGCTATTCTTATGTCTGTTGTTTTTAGACACATACAAGCTGAGAGTCTTAATGCATTTTTTATCTCTTTAATTGCTGTAAATTGATAATTTAACCCCCTTATGCCTGTTGTTTTGTTATTATGATGCATGTTAAGATTTTGCATGGAAAATCATGAGTGAAAAAAAAAAAAAAGAAAATCCTCATGTTCCCACAACCACTATTTTACAATTTAAATCCTGGAACATGCCGGTGCCATCAGAGAAGAAAAACTCCATTGATACGATAACCTGGTCATTTGGTACACCACCTGACTTCATTTTGTCATATGAAGTCATAACATTGCTGAACTGAAGTAACCCCAGATCATAACCCTGACTCCAGAGGCTTGTACAGTGGCCACTATGAATGATGGGTGCATCGTTTAATGCACTTCCTTTCTTATCCTGATGCACCTATCTATCTGGAGTAGGGTCACTCTGAACTCGTCAGATCACATGACCTTTTTCCGTTGCTGCAAAATCCAATCTTATGCTCCATAGTAAATTAAAGCCTTTTTTCTGATTAATTTTATTAGCAAATGGTTTTCTTATGGCCACCCAGCTGTTTAGTCCCAATACTGTGGGTTCTCGTGTATGAAAATGCTCTTACTTTCACTATTGGCTTATTTTTTATTATTTACCATGCAACTTCATTAAAAGGTTGAGAGTTCAGCACTATCCTTTCAGGTTTCCATAATGTGTTAAATGGTTCCAGTCATTTCAAATCTTCTTTGTTTTCTTTGCGTGAATTAGCCCAATAATTCGACCATTCTAAAAAGGCCACACTTTAAGCGAGACAGTGTGTAATCAAGCAAATATTGTCAGTATCCAACTTTTGTGCCTTTAACTAGCCATGCAAGCTGCATGAAGTATTATGCTTACAAACATTTATATAGTTTATAGTTTATTTCACTATTTCAAAGCTAGATGTGGATTAACTGCATAATTTCAGTCCAACACAATCAAAGCAAGTGTATGCTGGGTGATTGACTACATTTGGGGTATAAAAAAAAAAAAAAAAAAGGCATTAAATAAATAACTTAACCATCTTTAGTTTTTTTTTATCAATCCCTTTATACTAACTTTATCTGTCTTTTTTGTTTTTCAAAAATCTGTTTAGCAAGTATTTATAAAGTCTAATAAATCCTTAAATGCATGTTACTAAAGTGTGCACTGATGCAAACATCTAGACATTGTCATTATGCTTTTTAAAGTTGGTTTGTTTTGTTCTGCTACTTCGGTGTACAATAAAAACTGTTCTGTTGCCTCTCTCGCTCTTATTTTTTTTAAGTACCATATATTTCTCAATGACCATTCCTACATGCATATTTGAAATGCAGTGATAATTGAGTTGATCGTATTGACTCAATGTATTCTTACAATCAAGCATGTTGACTGTGTGTGTTTCTAGAGCCAAATTTAAGTAATTCGAAACTTAACAGATGAATAGTACAATCCCTCATCGCTTCAAACCCTCAATCCTGGAGGTACGAGTCCACAGTACTAACCGTGCTGCCATTTGGGTATGGGATTAGATCCGAAATGAGCGAGCCACTGAAGACCGCATGTTGAATAGAAAAGCACGGACTGTCCACTTTTTTAGGAACACATGGTCATTCATGCAGTTCTCTAATCAGCCAATCACATGGCTCCATCCATCCATCTAGGAACCTCTGTAGTCCAACTAGGAACTGTTCAGGCCAGTGGTACAACCATGGTAGGACTTCTGGTCAACTGTGGTAGGAAACTGGAGAAGCCGGAGGAAACCCACCAAGCACGGGGAGAACATGCAAATTCCAAACACACAGACTTGACTCTGGGAAACGAACCCAGGACCTGGAGGTGCTAGACGACAGTGCTAACCGCTAAGCCACCGTGTCGCCACACAGCAATAACAATGCAAAACATCACGCAGGTGTAAGTCAAGAGCTTGAGGTGATGTGTCCACAGAATGAAGGAAAAGTGTGACTGATGTCGATACCAGACGGGCTGGTTTAAGTATTTCAGAAACTCCTGATTTTGGACTTGGACTACATGCAACAGTTTAAACAGCTTTGTTTACCAAAAGAAATTGATTGAGCACAGTTCTGTGGGTGGAAAAGGCCTTGTTGACAAGGAAGGTCAGTGGAAAATAACCAGATTGGTTTTTACGCTGCTAGAAAGAACACGGACCCTCTCTGGATAACCTGCTTTCTGGACCCATATTTTAAGGAAGTGCAATACATAAAAGTGTGTATTTAAATAGCTGGAGCTAGTTACTTTTAGTTTCATAGGTATGTAACATATGTATATATTTACATGATTTAAATCTGCTGTGGGAAGCCACAGGAAGGCTGTGATGGGAACGCAGCAATTGGGTAATGAGGAAGTATTCCTGCTTGGCTGAAAGTACAACATTGAAGTCTTAGTACTGAGAGGTCAAGAAGCAGGAAGAGTCAGATTTTTCACTGGGATAAGAATTCACTGTGATACAGTGGGTAGTGTTGCTGTTTCCTCCTACTGTACCTCCCAGAACCGGATAGGTGGGTTGATGGTTAATGTGCGGAGGTGTGAATATGTGTGTAAATGGTGGTTAATTCTCCCCAATTTTACCCAGAGTTACTGAGATAGGCTCCAGGCCTGGACAGAGAAAAGACACATGTTTATCTAATATATGATTATAGACTGAGTAAAAATGCCTTTTTCCATAATTGAATAATACAAAGGCCAGAAAGACCTAAGTGACCTAAGACCTAAGACCTAGTGTCCATTATTATTATTGTGTGAATGCCTACATCTGTCAGACAGCGTTCAGCTAAGAAAAGCTTCCAAACAAGAACGAGAAAAGTGCAGAGCAGGCCCAGATGTTAATAATCAGAGTGCAGTTCAGTGGGCTTACAACATGATTTCAGTGTCTTGAATCACGACTGTATGTAACATTTGATCTCATTCCTTTTGTTTGCTGAAGGGAACCGTGTGCAAACACAGCGTTAGCTTAAATCACATGGTTGACTAGTAAAAATAAAGTAATTTATTTTAAAAACATTTACAACACATAATTCATATGTTTAATATTGCTGTAATGTCGGTATAATAATAATAATAATAATAATAATAATACAGATGTTCGACAACAATAGTAGGGATACATTAAATCAGAATTATTAGAGTATTAGAAAAGTCAAAAGTTAATGCTGACGGAAAAAATAAGGGGAAAAAATGTATGCATTGTTTTTGTGTACCTGGTGCAACAGGTTTCATACCCTAGCAGTTGCTGCGAGTGTACCCTTAAGGCCCAGTGTTCAAGATAAGCAACCTTTCAGGTCAGATATCTAAGGTCAGATATATTTCAGGTCATTGCCTAAAAACTCCCACAGATCAAATCCTGCCTCTGGTCTGTGTGAGGACTTTGCATGTTCTCCCACTGCTGTTTGGGTTTCTTATGACCATCGGTTTCCCCACACAGGTCCAAGACTGAAGAGGTAAGCTGGTGTTCCAAAATGCCTGTGTGTGTGTGTGTGTGTGTGTGTGTGCACGCACTGTACACCCAGGGTGTACCCCACCTTGCGCCAAAAGCTCCCTTGGATAGGCTTCCCCTTACCCTACATACCCATACAGGTGTGTATGTATGTTTTTTATGGACTTCATAGTGTACTTTATGGACTGGTGTCCCATTCAGACTATATCCCTGCTTCAGACATGTTGGTTGTTGCACGTCATCTTTAGAACTGCCGACTTTTCAGAAAAGCTCAAAGTGAAATTCTGAAAACAAGGGCATTGGCTCTGCACGTACACACACACACACGATACCCTTACTGTGTATGCCCAGCCATTTTATCGAACACTAAACTGTCCACCCTATGCTCTTCATGGCTCAGTTTTTAAATTTGCCATTTTTAACATTCAAAATGATCAATTAGATTTTTTTTTGTTGTTGTAATAATCTATTCTAGGTTAGAGTCTGAAAGGGAGACACTTGAATCTGAAAGGGAGGCACATGATAAAAACATTCTCTTCCAACGGAAATGCAGGGCAAACAAAATCTAAAATTCAGAAGAAGTGTACAGCAGGCAAGAAGATGAAGGCTGGTATAATCAGAAGGACTCCAGATGTCTCTTAATCAGATGAAGATGAGTACCTGTGTCTGATGCTTGTGTGGAGCCATTTGAGAACAGGTGTCCAGTAGAGACTTGGGTCCAGTGCATGAAATGCAAACAGTGAGCTCATTAAGAGTGCACCCCTGACAAAGCAGTTTATACTGTATGTGCAAGAACTGTGATTCTGAGCACAAGTCTAACTAGTGAGGCTTGACATGTGGTTTGAGATTTGTTTAAGTGTTTGACAGGTTTTATTTGAAAGTACTTCCCAGTTGTAGTTGGTAGTGATTTAATGACCACATTCTGGGGTTTGTTGGAATCAATTTCGGTGATTAATCAAGATTTTTCTGTAGCTGATTTAAATTTGAAGTAAAACACAACATTAAATTGGTTCTCGTTTTTATGTTGCAAAATCTAGTCTTACCCCACATAGTGTGACAACTTACACGCTGATGGGGCAACATGTCGCATGTTCACGTTCTGTACTGAAACAAGATATGAAAATAAAATATAAAATAATAGGCATGAGACTGTGTTCTTTTATTTGGTATGTCATTTTGAAAAATATGATGTATTAATCCCAAGAAATATAAAAGCGTGTGAAAAGTGAGGCAATATGCCCTGGTCTTACCATTTTGAGTAATTTGGATAATACTATGTTACTGCCCTCACTCACTCTTGTCATGTGTAACTTTGCTGCAGTCTGTAAATACATTTGAATATCGATTTATTTTATCAACACTACTGTGACGGTTCTAGATATTATCCCGTCTTTTGCATTGTATAAATTTCAATTTGATTAGGCTGAGAATATTTCTCTACACATGGAGAGAACAGAGTGGCGGATCGTTGTGTGCTCCGGCCGTGCGTGTGGAGATGAGGGATTGCGTAAATCTTAATGCGTGAGAGTTGGCAGCTCTGGTCATCTTATTGTGACACCTGTGTTTTCTGTCCCACTATAAACTTCCTGGATCTTGCAATTTGCTGATGTAAAAATCAAGAGACATATTTTTATGTTCTGTGCAGAACGTTTCACAAGGTTGAAGTGCTCAGATTAAACCCTCTACTACAAACACCTGTGTATTCTGCTCCCCACAACCAGAACTAATAGTAAGTTACCATGTATTTGCTGTTTAATTTCCATCTTGTTGCAGTAAAATATGTACAGCAATCATCATTCACTGCTTATCCTGATGCTAACAGGCTTCACAGCATCACTAGCTAACACCAACATTTTAAGCTAGCATGACTTGCTCTCCCATGCCTTTGTTGCTCATGTAGCAGAGGGAGTGTCAGACTTCAGGTCGGTTACACTGGCTTTATCTGAGTAATGTCAGCCTCTAAACTTTATGCATTATCTCATTTTTACATGTAGGAATGGAGCAGTGACTGTTTTGGTGAACACCTGCATCAATCAAATGAGATAAAAAAAAAAATAAAAAAAAAACTTAAACGCAGCAGAATGTCAGACATTGCACTTATTATTTGCGTGTCGTGTAATACTGATATTCAATGCTCTCTCTCACACACACGCACGCGCGCGCGCGCGCGCACACGCAGCAGCATATAAACGCATGCACACCCAGTGCAGCGCGTGTTACCTCTTGTTCTAGTTCGTTTTATCTTCAACCCTTTTCACGCTTTCCGTCTCATAAAGTCATACACAGGACGCCAGCATGGGGGATTATCACAAACCAGGCAAACAAACACTGCAAGAGCTGAGAAACATCGCGAACCGACTCCGGATCAATTCCATAAAGGCGACCACTGCGGCCGGGAGCGGGTAAGGGACCTGCAGCATACTGTACATGCATGATTTATACAAGTGGAGCGCGTGCACTTAAACGTTTTAAATGTTATGTATATAACTCATAGTCTGGCACAACAAGATAACCATGCATAATGTTATGCATGATTGAATGCACACAATTATTTGCTGTTAATGTAAAAGGTTTGGACGCGCGCGCGCGCGCGCGTGCACTCCAACTGTAAAAGACTGTACACTTGCTGCTCGCTGCGCGTGCATCAGGAGCTCACGTGCCTGCCGAGGCTCTCACACACCTGGCCCGGCTCTAAACCGGTTTAAACTGGAACTCCATTAACAAGCGCTGTCTTTTTTGTCACATTTATTTCACTTTCTTTCTGTTTCGTAGCCTGTATAACTGTCTATCTTCTATTTTATTAGCCTTTATACTGAACTCACTTTAAACACCTTCCCTGGATATGGTAGGTAACTTAGCACACAGGTTACAGGTTAAAGACTATAGGGTGTCTTAATTAATTAACGCCCGAAAATGTTAACACACCAGAAGAGTCTTCATGACTGATTTCTCATACTAAAGTCAAACTAAGGACCTATTCAAGAGTTTTGAGTTTTATCAAGGCCCTAAAGGGTTACAGTCTGTGTTCCCAGTGAGTATAAACCTGTCAATGATTAGACCTACATGTCTATTAAGTATTTTTTTTAAACTACAATTATTGTTACTGAAAACAGAAAGCATTTACAGTACTGAAATTGCATCATCAAGGACAAGATGTACAGAATCAGACTGTGACCTTGCACAATAGTCAGCAGTAATAATATTTGCTTGGCCGTCTGGGAATACCTGGGAATCACAGACATTTTGACAAAGCGGGTATCTGATTACAAACTCAATCTCTTAGACTTGTGTCTGGTTGCTATGGCACAGAACTTTGGAGCTAGTTCATAAACTCACCTGACACACACTGTGTGAGAAAAGTAGGCTCAATATGAAACATTTCCGTGTCATTTTTGTAAAAGTAAAGGAGTGCAAATTATCTTAAGAGCATCACATTTGTTTTCAACAGCCTTTTATATATTCCAGCCTACTTACAGTACTGTGAAATTTGAATTTCATTTCAGTAACATATTTGAAATGGCATGTTATTGTTTTTCAAGTCTAACAGTTTTGCTTTAAGATGAGCGGTTCATACAGACTGACAAGACACAGCAGAGCGAGACAAAATTACTGAAAAAGCTCTAATTACTAACTAATAAGAAACTTTTTTTTCCCTTTACATTATGTGCAGTGATCGTTGAAAAGTAACATACATACACTCACCTCGACCAAATCTAAATGCATGTCCTGATGCATGTTCAGATTTGGATCTGGGGAGTTTGGGTCAGCCGGGTTGGCAGCCTTGGGGTTTTGACCTGCTGGGCCCCGGGCGTGGCTTCTACCTATGGTGCCTATTTTTTATTGCCAGACATATTATTTTTTTTCTGCGACTTGTGCTTCATTGACTTTTCTGAGGGATTGGACAAGATGGGCTAGCCTTTGCTCCCCTCAGGCATAAATGGTGCCCATAATCCTGTCTCCATATATGTATGCATGAATGTAGGTTTGTTTGTATGTATGTATGTAGGTTGGCACACCCTTTTCATAACAGCTTTTTTATGAAAGCAGTATGTCATTTAATAAATAAACAATCAAAAATGAGTGTAAAATCGTGTTTAAGTCTTAATATTATCTAAGTGTAATCTTTGTATATTTTATGTTCTGCAGACACCCAACATCATGTTGCAGTGCAGCCGAGATCATGTCTGTGCTCTTCTTTCACACAATGAAATACAGACCTAGTGACCCGCGCAATCCCAACTACGACCGCTTTGTTCTGTCCAAGGTAACAAAGACAATTAACAGAAACAATTAACATTATATAGAGCATCAAGTTCAATTCATACAGACTCAGCATATAAAAAACGCTTCCATAATAAATAATCGAATAAATAAGCCACTTGCTTGGATAACCTAGTTTCCAGCACTATGAGCAGTCTGAGCAGTGTCAGATATCCTGATAGGATTGTGTCACATTGTGTACTTGAACGTTAACACTAGTCCAGACGTGACAAACCAGTTAAGGCAGATTGCATATGTTTGAATTTTTGTCGTTGTTCTTTTTTGATAAGGAGCATTCATTTGGCCTCTATACACTACGACGTTAAATCCGAAATAAAACAATCAAGATGTGAGCAAAGTCAAGACTTTCAGTTTTTATTTCAAGGGGTTTGACAAGTGGCAATAACCATTCAGGAATCACAGCTATTTTTATACATTTTTTGCAACAGATCACCATAATTATAAACAAAGGATTGTTGAAAATCTTGACCGCCTGAAGTCTGGAAATCATGAACATGACCAAATGCTGACATTCCTCCCTCAACTTTGCCAGGCCATTACATGCTTATGCCATAACACTGACCCTACCTCGTTTGACAGATTATGTTGTATGCTTTGGCTCATGAGCAGTTCATTTATTTTTTCAATGCTTTTGTCTTCCCTTCATTCTGGTACAAGTTACTTTTGGTTTCATCAGTCCAAAGAATCTGGCAAAGTTTTCTGTCAAAGTCCAATCTGGCCTTTCTGTTCTTGAACGTTACCAGTGTGTGGTACTACTGTGAAGTGTTTGTATTTACAGTACCAGTCATAAATTTGGACACAAGTTTGGACACATGAATGTATGAATTCATAAATGTCCAGGTACAAGTAGACAGGGAGCATATACTAAAGTAGAAAATAAATGTAGAAAAAAAGTTTGGTAGCTTATATTACATCATCTGAGCTTTGTGTGTTAACTTTGTCTGTGTATGTGTTCAAGGGTCATGCTGCACCAGTGCTCTATGCCGCTTGGGCAGAAGCAGGTTACCTCAAAGAGAGCGAGCTGCTTAACCTCCGAAAGATTGACTCCATCCTGGAGGGCCATCCAGTTCCAGTAAGCAAATACCTATACTATTTTCTTCTGGCTAGTTTAATGTGATGGATGGTTTAAGGGAGCATTTATCCTCCAAATGTTATTGTTACTTATGGTAAAATACCTATGGAAAGCAATGAATAGAGTCATGCACTTATAAGCATAACTTAATAAGCATCTGCAAAAAAAGTATTAATTTGTGTTGCAGATTTTTGATGCATTGGAACACATGGAATCTCACATTCATCATTACTGCACATATGATAATGTTAAAGCTTTTAAAATGTATTTTTTAAATTTATTTATTAAAAAAAATAGAAACAGCAGTTTGTGGATGTCGCCACTGGTTCTCTTGGGCAAGGACTTGGTGCTGCTTGTGGGATGGCCTACACTGGAAAATACTTTGACAAAGCGAGGTACAGTATAATACAATATACATAAAGTTCATTACAGGGACAGCATGAACCATACATTCAAGGAACTTCAGCGAGTCAGCAGATTTAATCTTTTTTCTTAGTCTTGATTTGAGCTCATTGTTCTATGTGTTTTTTACATTTACTTCCTTGTATCTTTCCGTATCACCTCCATCCTCACTGTATATCTGCATTCGGTCATCTTTTATGAGAAATCCTGCCCCACACCCCTGCGTTCTTTCTTTTTCTTTTTCTTTTTGCCTGACACTCTCACTTTCCTCCTTCTTCATTATTGTTAATCAGTTCTTTTTCTTTTTTTTCTTTCTTTCTTTGCTTTTCCCATAAACCATGGCCAGCCTCAATGTTCATTCACAACTATTTTTTTAGCATCAAATATTGTAATTGTCTCCATTGATGTTGAATGTGATCGCCAAGATTATGATTGATTTTCTGGCATTAGTTTATCATCTATGGGATTGTCCAGTTGGACAACAACATCTATTCCAATGTTAATCACTTACTTGGTTTACAACTGCAAAATCAAATCAGTATGATTGTGTTTAGCTTTTGGGTGTATACTGTCTTGCCAGGTGTGTTTGTATTGGAGTGGCAGAGTCAGCCTGTTCTTTTCATGATGTGTGTGGAATGCGTGTGATAATACTCATTGTGCAGTCTAATCACACTACATTAATACAAACTTGATTATTTAACTGGAAAGATGTCAGAACAAATTAGCGTCTAACAGGAGTGTGTATGAATGTTTGTGTGCATGGGAGAAAGAGAGAGAATCCAATTGTGGTGCAAAACATAAAATTTCATTAACCATTCTATGACCAACTATGAGAATTAAAAAAAAAATAAAAAACTTTGTTCTTTCTCTCTTTTTTTTAACTTCATTTTATCTTTTTCTTTATATATTTCTAAGCATAGTATTGTAAGTGAACTGGTTTCATGACTTTAATGAACGAATTTTGCTTAGTATGTTCATAACTTAAAAACTAATTATTGAGTATACTAAAGTTTTGGTAATTTGTTGCCACGTGAGACTTAAAAAAATATATTCCTAGCAATTTGGAATGAAATCGGTTTGTTTCTTGTTGTAGTTACCGTGTGTTCTGCTTGCTGGGAGATGGAGAACTTTCTGAAGGCTCAGTGTGGGAGGCCATGTCCTTTGCTTCCTTCTATGAGTTGAACAACTTGGTGGCCATCCTGGACATCAACCGTCTTGGCCAGAGTGACCCAGCACCCCTGCAGCACCAGGTGGAGAAGTACAAGAAACGCTGCGAGGCCTTTGGGTGAGTGTGTACAATGCTGGTGCCATGTGATAGGTCGGTGTACCATACAGCATGTATTTCGACCTGATTTCCAGTGTCTCTGGGAAACGCTCCAGGTCCACCATGAATGAGGACACTTTATACAGGTTGCTGATAATGAAATGATAATGTAATGAAAACAGCACAATGAACACCACATTCCTTAAACTCACATGACACACTGGCAGGTGCAGGCTTGCATTCTGTACTCTCATAAATACACCCACTTCCTTTTAGTCAATGACTTATTTGTTTAACTGACATTTGGAGTAGCTACCAAATAATGTAGTTTAGGACTGTTAAATGGTTAGTTAACTGAGAATCAGCTGTGTGTGTGTGTGTGTGTGTGTTTTAAATAATTGGTTAGGTTTATTGCTCCATCATTTGTTCCATGGTTCTCAAGATTTTGTTGTCATGAAACAACATGAAACAACACTAAGAATCATGAAATGCTCAAGGTATCTGTCCCCACCTGATTTTTGTGTGTGTGTTTGTTTGTGTATGTGTGTGTAGATGGCATGCTGTCATTGTGGATGGCCACAGTGTGGAGGAGCTGTGTAAGGCTCTATGTCAACCACATGACCAGCCCATTGCCATTGTTGCACAAACTTATAAGGGCAAAGGCATTTCAGGTACAGCACACAAAACCCTACTAAAAGACATCGCTTGTGCATTGGCCAGAAACTTACAGGCATAAAGTTGTTAAACAGTGCTGCCTCTAAAATAGTGTTTAAGATCTCGGCCCGTATTGGCTAAGCATCTCATAGTAAGAAATCGTTCCAAAATGGCCAAAAATTCTCAGAGTGCCGCAATTTTAGTCCTACTTTGAGGAGTAGGAGTAAGAACTATTTCTCAACATTCTTAAAGTAAGAAATCAGTCCTATCTTTACCAAAAATGTAGGAGAGCTCCGAAGGTAGGAGTAGCGAGGTAATGGCGTTCAGGCAGAGACGCACGCAGAGGAGAGATGTTTTAGTAACATTGAGTGACACAGAGCTCATAAAGATTCAAAGAACAAGATTCAAAGAACTTTATTAATCCCAGAGGGAAATTGCTTAAAAGGATACCTTTGGTATCAATGAAAAACCAGCTGTATTCATGGAGCTGTGACCATTATCCATGGCACACATTAAAATAATCATATTTATACATATATACATTTTATGTGTTTATATAAAAAAAAAATTGAGATTGTCTATTATGAGCATCGCTTAATTAACACGGCATACCCCGTTTTTCACACTCCTTTAGGGTATGTGCAGCAAACTGAAAGGTGGAAGTGATGTTCACTCACTCTTTAGCTTTAGAGGTAAGAGTAGGGCAGAATTTTGCTTTAATTATATATTTATATTTTACTCCCTCCTCCGCAAGCTAAATGGTCGCATCTTTTCTCAAGTTTCGCTTTACGAATTTCCGAAATAATTTAGATCAAATTATGATAGTCCTACACAGCTGTATTATACAGCTTGAAACAGTTGTGATTGCAGCAGCCTGATTAGGATAACGTCATGCAGTCGATTCACACAACTATAAGTTTTGTCTATAGGCATAAAGCGTTCACAAATCTGCCGCTGATTTCACTATTTCGCTTTTCTGAGTGCAATTCCTAGGAGTGATTCTGAGACTCTTAGTTAATACTGGCCCTGGTCTCACTTTCACCTGCTCAGTTCTGTTATATTTGTATAGTATTTTTTTGCAATAGGCAATCATGCATGATGTAGCTCCCTATTGAGAAAACAATCGAGTGAGCTCTGTTTATCATAGGAGGAAGAAACCATGAGAGGAACTCATAAAAAAGAAAACCCACTGTGCTCTTGGTGACACAGAATATAGGGATTTGGATCTAGTATATGTGACAGTATTAAGTTTAATGGAGAAGTAAGGCGAATAGTACTGGCCTACTAACCTGTTTATCACATTCACATTTGCATTCTTATTGCTTTGTGAGCAAAACTTTAGAAGTGTGTTTGTGTGTATTATAGCCACAGAGGATAAGATGGGTTGGCATGGTAAACCCCTGCCTAAGGACATGGCAGAGAGTGTAATAAAGGATCTACAAAGTCAGATTACAAAGAGCAGCAAGCTGTCTCCTCTTACACCAATCGAAGATGCACCTAATGTCAGCCTGAAAAACATCCACATGCCCAGCGAACCCAGCTACAAACTCGGAGAAAAGGTACGTCAGTGAAACTGGAACAAGCCAAATCCCGTTATTTAGGTGGAGCTAACTTTGCAGGATCAGCCTTTTTTAAATTTTATTTATAGTCAAACCTCATAAATTTTTCTTTTGACACAAATCGATCTAGTTTAATGACATATTTTATGTGTATACCAGAAGACTCCGAAATTTCACACCATATCACTGTCGCTTAACTGTTTTTCAGATCGCTACGAGGAAGGCCTACGGTCTGGCTCTTTCAAAACTTGGCCGTTCCAATGAACGCGTAGTTGTCTTGGACGCAGACACAAAGAATTCCACCTTTTCTGAGATGTTCAGAAATGAATTTCCAAACCGCTATGTGGAGTGCTACATCGCTGAGCAGAATATGGTACATGAATCCAGAACCATTGTTTTAAATTCTCAGAATTATTATACACTACCAGTCAAACATTTGGACACACCTTCTAAGTTCATGGTCTTTCCTGATTTTGATTTCTTTCTACATTTTAAAACTGAATTCTTTCAAATCATGCAAAAATGGTCTTCGAAACAGTTGATATTGAGATGTGTCTGATACTTATGCTCTGTAAAGCCTTTATAATGGCTCTAATCTGAGGTGATTTTAAGATCAGTTAGTGATTTTTGAGGCTGGTAACTTCTTCAGGAAAATGAACTTCTCTGCAGCAAGGTAGGTTCTTGTCCAGCATTCCTGGGAAGGTCTTCATGAGAGCCAGTTTCATCATGGTGCTTGAGGGGTTTTGCAAATGCACTTGACAATACTGTTCTTGCAGGAACTATTCCAGAACAGCTGACCTATATGTTTCAAAAAGACAGCTGTTGTTGTTGTACTTGTTGTTACTTTATTACTTAACATTATGTGTTTTTTTTTTATAGTTTTAAAATCTTCAGTATTGTTCTAGAATGTAGAAAATAGATCATTAAACAAAGGACATTTAATTAAATTAGATGGTGTGTCCACACTTTGGTACTGTATATGATCATACTCACCTAATTTATCACAATATGGATATTATATTCTCCAATCTTATAGAAAGTAGAGATGTTTCTGTCGTAATATAAGTAAAAGACAACATTTTTAGGTCAACTAAGAAAAAACTCAGGTACACATACCAGATTAGGTACAGTAACAGGGTCATTGTACTTTGTTACTTTCCATCTCTGACTATCAACTAAGTAGATGTTTGGTGAAAATTCAATGAAATTTAAGAAGCTTATTACTATATATCTAGTCAATGATAATTTCTAAAAATATTCTAAAAGTAACTCGGCACATTTAATACGTTTCTTGAGCATGTACGGTGGGTCAGAGCCGATTATCATGACCATCATATCAACGTCTTATATTCTTTAGCAAAATCTGACACTTATTAAACAGTACCCACATAAAAGACAGTGCAGAGTGATTTTTTTTATTATAAGAGTAAAAAGTGGAAGTGTGGTCCTACTGAGGTTAAACATTACATTGTCTTCAGAATGTTCAGCATTACATTGCCTGTGACCTTCATTGCTTCATTTACTCCAAGCTATAAGAGAAAAAAAAAAAACGGTAGCTACTGTGAAGCCATAGAAGAGGGAAGTTTCATAAAAGGAAGTAGCAGTATTTCTAAGTCATTACCACACAGCCTCTCTTAACCACTGAAGAGATTTCTCAAGGCAACAGTAATGAAAAGCTTACTGCATTAGATGTGAAAGTTTATTGTACTAACTGAAGCACAGTTCCTGATAAGTACAGTACCTACAGTATAAGAGGTGCAGAGACATGGAGGTCTGGCTGTGTGCCTGTATAAAATAAAGTAATGAATGATGTCATGTGTTTTTAGGTGAGTGTAGCAGTGGGCTGTGCAGCTCGGGACCGCAACGTTGTTTTTGCCTCCACATTCGCCACGTTCTTCACCCGAGCCTATGACCAGCTGCGCATGGCCGCCATATCAGAGAGCAACATCAACCTCTGTGGCTCACACTGTGGCGTTTCCATTGGTTAGTGTTTACCGGATCCTGACCTCTGGCCCATTGACTGGTTCTTTTGTACCTTGTTGTGAACTAAGTAATAAATCATTTAAGTGTGCATGGTTATAGGAAATTAATCAATGAATGGGGGATGCAATGCAGACCAACGGCAGAGTGAAGATACTATGTATTACCCATGACTGCATGTCACAAATGTTTTGTTCTTATACTATGGAAATTTGCCAATAATTATGTGTTTTATTAATTAAAGAATGACACATAGCTACATTTTATATTATAGAACATCCATGAAACAAGTTAACGCCTGTTATTACTTACATAATAACACTAAAATTGGTTTAATCAGTTAAACCAAAAGATGCAACTTAATGTTGTGAAGACTCTACCTTGAAGGAAAACCTGTTGAACTTCAGGGAAGTTCTGTCGCCTTGGGGGTGTGGCTCCTTGGGGCCTACAAGGGTGTTCTGTGGTGTCTGACACCAGGACGTTGGCAGCAGATATTTTGGTTAATGTGTGCTGTCAGGCTTTTTGCCTACTGTGCATTAATATAAATCTGGGATTAGACTTACAGAACTACTGTGGGAGGTGTTGTTATAGAAAACTAATCTGACCAATCAGAATTGAGAATTCAGCCATGCTCTGGTTTAAAGTGCTAACATGCTTAGTTTTTATATCTGTATTTATATGAGAGGCATGTTTCCTACCAGAACACATTAATAATAATAACAATAATAGTGTAAGTAAATCCCATAAACTCTCAATGCACGTCTTCAAGCCTGACCCTTAATGAGCAGCATTCATGGCCGTTTTGCAGAACCCAGAGTTTCTGTTACATGCTCCTTTCCTGTTAGTACATTTTGTATAATGTTACCATTATACTGGAACTAGGCAGTGCATACTGTTTTTGTGTCAGTTCTTCTTTTTCGTTCACTTCTGTCTGGTTAGTTTCCTCACATCTTCCTATATTTATTTCCCCCTGCCTGCATTCCACTATGGCATCAGTATCGTTTCTTGTACTGAGAAAAATGTATCTTGTGCTAATACAGTTAAATATCTCCTCCAGCATCATCACTAAATGATCCTAGCAGTGCACAGGATCTCTACCCTGTGATTTATCACACCACACGCCACAGTGCAGACTAAATTGACTACTATTTTACTGAAACTATAGAAATCTAGTACTATCTGGGTTTTGTGTGTTGACTTGTGTTAAATTTTTTGTGTGTGGTGATACTTCAGGAGAGGACGGACCCTCTCAGATGGCACTGGAAGACTTGGCGATGTTCAGGGCTATTCCCACTGCCACTGTGTTCTACCCGAGTGATGCTGTGTCCACTGAGAAGGCAGTGGAGTTGGCTGCTAACACAAAGGTTCTCACAATTCTCTCAGAAGCCAGAATATAATATACATCTTTTACACAGGGCCTGAAATTCACACTTGCTGTTAATCTCCTAAATGTGACTGACTATACTAATAAAAAACATGAATAGTGGGTTGAGGCGGCACGGTGGTATAGTGGTTAACACTGTTGCCTTGCACCTCCAGGGTCCGGGTTCAATTCCCGTAATGTGTGCATGGAGTTTGCATGTTCTCCCTGTGCTTGGTGGGTTTCCTCTAAGCACTCCGGTTTCCTCCTATAGTCCAAACACTTGCATACTAGGCTAACTGGTGTTCCCAAATTTTCTGTAGTGTGTGAATACGTGTATGTGTGTGTGCTCTGCGATGGATTGGCACCCTGTCCAGGGTGTACCCCGCCCTTGTGCCCTAAGTCTCCTGTGATAGGCCCAGCAACTCTGAATACAGCATAAAGTGGCATAGACGAGTGAGTGAGAATAGTGTGTTTCTGTGCACACATTGTTCACTCAGCTTGATTCCTTTTTTCATTGTTTATTTATTAATTATTATCTACTTTCAGATGCTCAGTTAGGCCAAATGTAACATTAATCCTGGTACGAATTAGTGCCAGGAAAAAAAAATGGGAATAAAACAAATAAGGCAAATTGTGATCCTTGCTTCTAAACTTAGAAAAGAGTTATTCATAGTGGCTGGTGAATTTCAATCCAAGCTTCAAGCCCTGGTTTCACTGTATACACTTTACCCAGAGCGGTTAAAGAGGTTGTGCTTATGTGAATCTGTATGCTTTCTTTTCTTTTCATAGGGGATTTGCTTCATCCGGACCAGTCGCCCCGAAAACCCTGTAATCTACAACAGCAATGAAAAGTTCTGTGTAGGCCAAGCGAAGGTGTGTCGCTAAAAAACTACAGCATGATGGCTGTAACAGGCAGAAAATGTCCACTCTTATACTTTTTCCTGTTATTCCATGTCTGGCACATGAGAAAGATTCATCTTATATTAGTTGGACATTGTGTCTAATAGAAGGTTTTTCTACATTTACCATTGTGAAATGTAGACACCATCTGTATCTGTATTCAGATTTAAACCTGAAGCAGATACTTTTAAAATATGAATTCTACAACTTTGCTGCTGGAAACACTAGAACTTACTGTCTCTAAGAGTTCCTCAATGTCAATCTCAGTTCCTCAATCTCAACTAGAGTTATGTACTAAAAAATCTTTAGAATTTCTGTTCTTTCTGTTTAGAATTTAATACAAATAAAGTATTCACATCATGTTATACCGTATCCTACATGTACAGACAGAATACAGCATATTAGACATGAATAGATTAAAGATTTGTTTTGAATAAGATTTAGAAGCTTTTGTGATGTTTACATGCAGGTTGTACACAAGACCAGGAATGATGATGTCACTGTGATTGGAGCAGCTGTAACTCTGCATGAGGCTCTTGATGCAGCTGAACAGTTGAAGAAAGGTAGAGAATGCAGAACAAAGCTCTTCTTACCATGAGACAGATTTGTACTCTTTAGTGAAATCAAGAAGAATTACAGCACTACATGTACCTT
>JAOVVA010000036.1:8299219-8312964 GCA_028565275.1 Leiocassis micropogon | reverse complement strand
ACTGCTGTAAAGTAAAAATAAAACAAATTAACCTGCACTTTACCTTTGAAAAGAATCGCGACAGAGCAGTGTTTGTGTAAAGCAGAGAGAAAAAGTGTGTGTCTGTGAAGGCGAAAGTAGGAGGGGTCTGTATGTGGGAGGCACGGTGTCCAATGACGCGCACGCGCGCACACACACACAGCAGCCAAAGAGCAAGCTAAGCCTTGAGCAGAGAGAGAACATGGATCTTTAACATCTCTAATGAGAACTGCTTTTGCTTTACACGCGTGCTGTACACACACTCATACAGACACAAAATTAAAAATGTTTTTACACACACACACACACGTGGTCACAGTGTTATAGTAAACAGTACACGCGTGCACGGATACTGATTATACCAGTAAGAGACGCGCACCAAGACCCAGCAGCCTCCGCCATGTATCTTTCCTCTACCTCCGCTCGTTTTTTACATTTTTGCTCCGCCCTGTCTATGAGGCACCGAACTCTGCTAGCACCGAGTGTGTTCACTCCGCTCCGCGCTCAACTGAAGTTTTTTGTAATAATCAAATGTCTCGGCGTCGTGCGATTGTTGTTGCAGCCCTAAAGTACGAAACATTTTGGCTCAATTGAGATTTAACTAAAGAGATGCCTTCATTTATAAGCAACTGATCTATTTTCTGTACATAGGTACTGACATCCGGCTTGTTGACTGATAAGATGACTTTCACGGATCAAACTATAGTCTACCTGGCTGCAGTATCAGGAAAGATCCAATAGGTGGTGCTGTAATACCTCCCACAACTGCCATGATGTTTTCATGTGTCAGAAAAACGTCGTCAGCTGTGTGACTGTTTTTCACTCCCTCAGAGAAAAAAACGACCATATGCAGTCTGATGTAAAATTTCAAGGATTTGATCTTTTGTTTCTCTAATTTGTTTGCTTGGCTAGGTCAGTTTCACAAAAAGGTTTTTGTATGGCTGTGTAAATACTGAAAAATGCTTCCTGAATAGGCAGAAGTTTTTTGAAACAGTTTTGAAAAAGTATCGTTTTGTAAAAGACGCATGCATCAAATTTAAAGGGCTGAATTTGTTCTCATTCAATCTTCATATGATGAACAGTTTAAAACCTTCAAAACAGTTCAATATTTTAATATTTAAATATGAATATTTATTTTAATATTCAATTTAATTTTACTATTTTTTAAAAAGATAAGAAAAAACATCCGCTCCTTTAAAACCTTTTGATTGCTTTTGTCTGTTTTAAAAATCCCACTCTTCAGATTATTCTTTTCTGTGACGCCAGAAAGTTGATTTATATCTCACCAGAAACGTGTGTGTGTGTGTGTGTGTGTGTGTGTGTGTGTGTGTGTGTGTGTGTGTGTGTGAGAGAGAGAGAGAGAGAGAGAGAGAGAGAGAGAATTTGAGTGAGAGTGTGTCCGTTAATTAGTAATTGTGTTCTCAATGAGCTCCTATGCTGAGCTGGTTTTGTGAAAAAGCTCAGGTGTGGATCCTAAATCTGTAAGTGTTTGTTGAGCCTGTTTGCTGAATTGCCCACCATGTTTCTTATATGCTAAAGATGGATAGGTTAGCGGCTAACTGCTTACAATTAGTCTTCTTTAGCACTTTTGTGCTTTAGCTTTCATATCACTGAACACTAACAATATAATAGTGAATCAAAACTCAAACATACACATAAATCGGGCGCTACTAAAAAAACACTGTCAGAATACACGATGGAAAACCTCAAAACAGGGTGCAAATGCCTTATGAATGTCCCAAACATAAGTGGGTTAAAAGCGGGTATATCCGACTAAAATATCTACACCTTCAGTTTATTGTAAAAATTGGTCCTTCCTTATACAAGCACTTATTTAGCTGCACCTACAATAACGTCTACAATCTCATGAAGAAAAAGTTGAAAGGAACTGATACCAGAGGTATCGAAGCACAGGTGCATCTTTCATGCATCACTTCCCCTCTCATAAATCCCCTTTTCCAAAAGGTACAATTTATTTGCATTCAATCTGACTGGTAAAATATCTGAGAAAGCAGAACAGTTGAGGTGTTTTCTATACTACATAAGCATGGCCAAACTGTAGATGTCAGCAACTCACCTCTACTCAAGTGAATGAACAATAATTAAAGGGCACCTATGATGCAAAATTCATTTTCAGTCATATTTAAACATTTGAATGAATCTCCAGTGTGGTTTGTCCCCCCCCCCCCCTTAAACAAATCACATTGGATTTCCCACAGACACTTGAGATGTGTGCTGCATTCTCAAATGAATAGTCAAATATGGGAAATAAAAATAAAGTAATTAAAATATATATATATGGATTGAAAATAAGCGCTTACCTCGTGGCTTTAATTCCAGATCTTAAGGAAACTGTCCCAAGATCCTGTGGCCACTGCCATTCCATCATCAGTAACACCCAAGCAGCTAACACGGTTATCATGGCCCGCCAGGACACCTGCAAAAATGCAGTTATATTCAGAACAGAGTCTATGTGCCAACTGTGCCAATTAGAAATCAAGGACAGTTCAGATAAGAAGTGTGTTAAAATCCAGTTCGGTTAAACAACATTTGCGCTGACATGCAGAGTTTTGCTGCAAACGATGCTTGCGTTCTCAACCACGTCACTGCACTAAACACTCCATTACTCCATGTTCGCCAAGTGTAACTGAAGAGCAGGGATCATTGCAAGACATTACCTCTTAGCTTTGATCATAAAACATACAGATTAGCTGATCGCATCAGCGTCGGTACTCGCCTTGGTCAGCGGGTATGAGGAAGCGCTTCTACAGCATCTCCATTTCATGCTTTCTGATGTTGTACATAATTCATAGTGATGGCGATGTGGTGCTGTGCCCCTCAATGCAAATGCAATAAACTATTCATGTGCTGCTTGAGTGGGGAGACAAAAGGATGGGTGTGGGTGACATACAACTTACAGCTAGGAAAATGTCCTGGAGGGTTTGGAGATGACTATAAAAATCTCTTGTGATAAACAAAAAGGATGCGCCGATGGCTTCAGAACACTGCTGGCGCTTTAGTGCGTTAATTAATACAGCGAGTTATACTTTTGATAGCTCCTATGTGGTGAGACAGATTAAGGGTGTTGGTTAACAGGGTGGAGGTACTGCACTTGTGAAATTCTGCAGTTTAGTACTTCGTTTTACTAGCAGAAGAAACACTGAAGATGGTACGTTTAAAAATCGGAATAATGCGTGTGTTCCAATAGACAGCATCTAATAAGCATCAGTAAATGCATTTCCATCCATTTCCAACATCGATTGTGGTCTGAATACAACCATAATCCCATTAAAGTACTGAATGTCATGTATACCGTTTATTACAACCCGATGTTCTGTTTATCTCTATTCAATCCTGTAATATTAGCTCCATTAAGGTTTCTAATGGGTCTAAAATCCTTTCTGAAAATAAAACTCCCTGCTCATCCTTCATTCCCTGCATCCTTGAGACTCCCCTTGTGCAGGCCTAGTGGGCCCACTCTGTACCACACTCTCCTTGCACTGACCTGCGCGATCGGCTTTGAGGGTGTCCCACACGTTGCAGTTGAAGTCGTCATAGCCAGCGAGCAGCAAACGGCCGCTTTTGGAGAAGGCCACCGAGGTAATGCCGCAGATGATGTTGTCGTGAGAGTACACCATCAACTCCTGGTCGGCACGCAGGTCGAATAGCCTGCAGGTGGCGTCGTCTGAGCCTGTGGCAAATGCATGTCCATTGGGGAAGAACTGGAGAAGAAAAAAAAAAAAATCAAATACAGGCAGAGACAGGGTATTTTTCTGCATTTTCTTACTCAAGATATTGACAAAGTGGCACCCTGATTAGTAAGTAGAGACCATGACTTTGGGACCCTGTTATTTAATACTCGAGGCAAAACAGTCAAAAACTAACAATGCCACACAGAACTGGGTGTGACCAGTGATGGCAAAACTTGGATCAGTACTGAACACCACTGCCTAGATTAAATATGTAACACAACTGCTTGACGCCACCAGGGGGAGCTAATAACACACAAGCAGATTGTGTACAGTCATCATCAGGAGGCAAAAAGGAAAGTGTGCTTGGCAAGTATGTACCTGTTCTCTACTAGTGGCTCTAGCACAAACAGGCATCATGCGGCTTAACGTATTTTCAAACACGATGCTGAAAAATATCCTGACCAGTTCCACATTTTAGACGGTATATTACAATTATAATACAGTAGATGGCGCTAACTTTTTTTGCCCACTTTTTAATTCACTGCTTTAAAAAGAAAAAGGGGTATAACCATGATCTGATCATTTGACTTTAGACTGTAAAAAGTGAAGAGTAGAACCAACTCGTAATCTGAAGCTTGTTCTTTTCCATCAGTACATGCAGACTTCTCACATTTCTGCTGCGAACCCTTCGCATCATTTTAATAACTTGCTCATTGGCAGCAGTTTGGTGGTGTGCATAAAACAAGCAAAAGCAAAACTACTGACATAGCTTATTATCAAATATTTATTTAACATCACTTAGTCTTTCACTGCGTCAGAGAGCAGTATGCTAGGAATAGATGTTAGGACAGTCATTAGCAGCATTGTTCCTGAAGCAATGCAATGACTTCATCATTCACTGTCTAGTTTGCAGTATGTCAGCAAATTCCAGCTGAAGACTGGAATTTTTTTTTATATTAATGGGCAAGAAAAATTCTAGGTTCATTGAAATTCAGCTGAAAAAAAAAAAGCCAAGATACATTATCTCAAAGGAAAATAAGATCATACATAGTCATCTGCTTAAGAAGTGTAAAAGAGTGTAACAGAGTGTAAAAGATGGACATGCACCTCTCAAACTTTGTCACGAGGTCACTGATGTACTCAGTGTTACATTCCCCTGAATGTAACGTCATCGAAAATGGACCAATACATTTCTCATAAAAGCTGATTCTCTTACATCTATTTGGACAGACGTCTTGGTTGGATTTGAGGCCTTAACTAAATGTATCCGACAGAAACCAACAAGGACCTTTAACATGTGTTAATATGTGCAAACCCTGTTTCAAATGGAATCATAAATGTTTCCTATATCACATTCATGAGCTTTCAGTGTAAGCCATAATGGACAGGGAGACATTTTGGACCCTGCATGTATGCATGTTTGTGATACATACACAGATGGCGTTGATGTCGGACTCATGGCCAGTGAAGGTCTGTCTGCACATGCCCTCTCTGATGTCCCAAAGCTTAGCAGAGGCGTCGCAAGCACCAGAGACAAACAAGCGTGCATCCGGAGCCAGAGAGAGAGACATCACATCCCCAGTGTGACCTGCAAATGTAGTCGTCTGCTGCCCCGTCTCAATGTCCCAGAGAGCACTGCAAACATAACAAAAAGAGATTCCTTTAGTTATACGCACCAAAAAGAGAAGGGAATACAGCATTTGTTTAACAGATAAATTAAACCTAGATCTAAAAACTATTTTGCAGTCACTTGACAATTTGCTCCTGATCCTGTGCAACAGTCAAATCTGAAGTCAAGCATGTCATGGGGTTGTGTTAATTCTACAGAATTGCTCAATGATGCCCCATTTTCTCTAGTAAATGACTAAGCAGGGAAAAAAAGGGTAAAATATATAAAAATCAGATATTAGGGTTTAAATCATCATTATGTATCAAATGTATCATTATACAGCAGTCCGCCCAGTCTGAGCATCATGTGAGTCTATGTAAGCGCCTGCGTCTGATGCAAATGGCTAAAACAGCCGCGCTGGTGCACTACCCCGAACTCACCAGGTGGTGTCACCTGAACTAGTGACAATCTGGTTGTCGTCCAGGAAACGACAGCAGGAGAGGTAACCTGTATAAAAACACAAGGCAGGAAAATTAGACAAGTGGACAAAGGAGCACAGACACAATGCTGTATGCCGCGCCACATTGCTGTCTTAAAGACCTACAATACATAATCATTCCACCTGAATTAACCCATAAAACCTCTCAGGACTTCGCCAGTGCCAGAGAAGCCCTCTGAACTAAATAAGAAGAAGAAAAAAAAGACCTATTTCAAACCTACATCACTGCCACCTTAGAAACCCAACACACACACACTCACCTGTATGGCCAGCCAGCTCACGGCTCACACGGACATTGCCCTCACGTGTCTTCAGGTTGTAGATGGAGCAGATGTTGTCCAGGCCACCGCAAGCCACATAGTTGCCGGATGGTGCGTATGCGCACGTCATAACCCATGAGGAGCGCAGTGGGATGGCATGCACCTGTAACAGGACATCGCTCATGTCATTCACGCTGCACACCAGTATGCTGAATGGAGCTGTACAATTAATCGATCACATCGAGAACATGACAAGGATTTCTGGCTTTTAGTTACACAAACATCGATGGCTGAAATATTGGAGAAACTGTATTGAATAAATGTTAGATTCGTTTGTATTTACTCTGGTGCATCAAGTCACAAGCTACCTATTTATTTATAGGTGATCAACAAAAATAGTTGTGATTAATTTTATTTAAAATATAATAACTATTAAAGCATAAAAAAGCTTTTCAATATAGCTGTTCATGATAACAGGTCAGTCATGTAGAGTTTAACATAAAATCAGAAAGAAGTTGAAAGGGCCCCCCACCACACACACACACACACTTAATCAGTAATAAACAGTAGATGGGAACAGGCTTTGGGGAAATCAGGCTCACCTTGTTTGTGGTATAGCTGTCCCAAATGATAAGTTTACCATCCTGGGAAGCACTGACAAGGAGCCTGCAGAGTGAAAAACAAAGATGAACAAGTGACGATTTTTTTTTTTGTGTGTAGTCATTCTAAATATAAGCATGCGTGGTAATACTGACACAAGGTCTACTGAATTCAAAAGAACTAAAATTATTCACGGCTGGAATTCCTACCTACACGTATTTGCATACGTGTCCGGGGCCTCTGAACCTTTCGTGTGCATACAAAAAAGTTAGACGTTCCCTGAACACCTTACGGTTTAACTACATCCTCCTATGATTATCGAACCCCACCTCCAGAGACAACACCACCACATAGTCAGTATACATAATTCCTTCTGAGTTATTTGAATAAACAAAACATCCAGGAATTTATTTTCCACATGGTAGAGGTGAGGATGTTGCATCCATGACAACGTTTGGCTATCAGGGGAGTCGAGACAAATTTTCCACAGTGATTCACCACGATGCCATGATGATACTTGATGAACTCCACCTACCCAAGGGAAAACCAGTACAAAACAGGAGAAGGAAGGGATGGCAGGCTAGGCAAAACAACAAAAGAGTACACACTAATTTAAATACTTACGCAGACGAGAGAAAGGTGTAAACGGTGGAAATATAACGAGAATTGGCAACTAGCTACGTCTTTGTGTACAGTGGTAAGGCTACGATCAATGTTGTTGGAGAATAAGATGCTTAGCCGAGATTGTGCGGCATCATCCTGGTGCCCGAGCCCAAACCAATAAACCCAGGAGTGGAATTAGAGTCTTCTCCAGCAGTAGATTGCCAATGTTCGGTCACGTCTACTGATTACCAATAAAAACCCCATACACGCCTAGCTAAACTGTTCTGAAACACATTTATGGTAAAAATGTTACTCTGTCGGATCAGTACTTGCGTCTTCGATCAGTGTGAAGTATACACAGAACTGAATGCACATTAACAAGAGTCAAAATGAACGCTTGCGTGTCAGGGGATGGCCATTTTATCCAAACACACACAATGAACTTTAACAAAGGAGCGTGACAAAGCAGACTGTGAGAGTCTCTGGGGTCCAACTTCACCTGCAGCCTCCCAATTATTAACCTCCTGGAGACCAGGGTGCATGTGTGTACATCAAAATCCCTTGTGCGAGCGCACACTTCACCATTATCTCTACACCTGTGTTTGCCCAGAACCTTCAATGGTTTTCATACTCAGGTTAGCAAAGGAGTCTTAGGATGAAAGGAGTCTGGCGTTCAGCGCGTAGCTCGAGTGAGTTTACCGTGAGTCGGTGCCCCAGTGCATGGCGTAGATTTTAGCCAGATGACCTCTCAGTGTCCGCCTGGTGCGCATCTGAATTCGGCCAACCGGGTCGATGTTGGCTGTGATCTGCGGGAATAAACGAATACGGGCAGGTCATGACACAAATACTGCATGATAGCATTTTAATTATAAACTGCTATCTTCTTAACAGTACTGCTTCAACGCTATGGGATTTAACACTCACCTGAGACAGGGTGGCATCTGCACATGCTTTCCTTGCATCCTAAAAAAGGAAAACAAATAAGCCATTAGTTTAGTTGTCATAGTCCATATGTGCAGTAGGTAATTTAACGGCCCACGCTATTTACACTATAATATATAGTATAATATATAATATCGCTGAAATGTTTAGCGGATAATGTAATGCAAACTACGATTGTCAACAATAAGATTAAGTTTACAACATGTAACATTTCCTTCTCTAATTAAGTCTTATATTCACAACCATCAACCATCTCTTGCGAAATATTAGCAACATCAGATATAATGAAATGATGCTAAAGAAACACGAGAAAATAACTACACGACGTATCTACTGTAACTATATAAAGTATGATATTCTTAAATACGCCAACTATTTAAATTTAGCCTTAGACATGTTTCATTTGTAACTTTATAAAGCGCGCACACAAAGTGAGCAGACCGGTTTCCTATATGTGTATTTATATATGCAGACTGTACTCTTGTAGAAATTTCTAATGGCAACCCAGACAAGTGTGGAAACTCACTCTGATCTGGTTCTTCAGCTGCTCAGCCTCCTGACGTAGCTGGTCGAGTTCGCTCATTTTCCTCTTCTAAATGGTACGTTTCACTCCTGCCTCGCACTGGGTCACTTACTGATCTGAAAATGACAGGAGACAGAGAGAGAGAAAGAGAGAGAGAGAGAGAGAGAGGGCAAAAAGGTGAGGTTAAGCCTGTAGCATAAGCTTCAAGAGATACAGTGGTCAGTGAGAACAGCCAGTCAAATCCTTTTAACATAATCTATCCTGTGTCATTTCAATTAGTTTAAGCAAGGTGAGCCAGAATAAAAATGACCGTTTACCATTTTGTGGAAGAATTCTGACTACCTAGACATGGCGCACACGTCGAAAATTCTCAGAAACTCAGTAAAAAGATTAATACAAAGCCCAGAACCAACACTCAGCAACGCAAAGCAAATCATCACAGCAAGCTATTCAACCAGGAGAAATGTAACAGAACTGTGTGAAGAGCACGTAACATTTTACAGGTCCATGGTGAGGACCAGCAGTCCAACACACAGCTTTAAACTCAGACATCAGGACAAGCAAGGGCAATAAAGGTGCCATAATAATAATAATAATGATTAAAAAACTGATCCACGGGTGGCACACTTTTCTGTGAGCGCACGCGCTCGCACGCTCTCCCCCTCTCTCTATCCTGGCGTGTGTCCTTGCCAACCCATGAAGCTGTTACTAAGCAACAGGGTTCTGCAGCAGCCCATGCTAAAGATCACCATTTCGGCGCTGGTGCAGAGAGAAAGCTATTTACAAATCGAGACTGACAGATCCCAAAGCAAATTCAGCCGGCTTCACAGCTTCAGCGTGCTGAAATGTGCCCAATTCAACCATGGTCTTAAGCTACATGTAGCTGCCGTCGGGAAATTCTCCAGCATATGGCGCGTGATGGGCAAAGCCTGGTTCTTATTCATTTTAAAAGTGATCCACTGCTGCTACAAGAACATTTGTGGGAAATGTCCCATTTTGCAAATAACAGTATCCTGGAGACCAGTACACCCCCCCCACCCCAGGGACAAAATGAGCCTTGCTCCATTCTGATTGTATGGCAAGGCACTTAACTGATTTCATAACATACCCTTAAGATAAAGGAAAAAAAGGGGCTCAAAGGCTTAACAAAAAAATAATAAATATCCACTCGAACAAACTGGTAAAGACCAATGAATGGACAGTCGAAAAAGAAAAAAGTGCGACAGGATGAGACAGCTCTTTACTGCTCTGGCCTCTGTCCTCCTTCCCTTCTCTCCAAAGTCACACCAGTAATCCAGGGACACTTAATTCAGCTCGTCTACGCAAATCCGGTTAACACAGAATCTGCTGATGATCCTAAACGGAGTGACTCTTTTGCTGACCCAAATCCAAGTGCAAACACGCTTAATGCCAACACTTTTACTTGCACAGTGGTAGCAGAAACGAGACAAAACGATAACTACATGAACATTGCCTCCTTGAAAGTGTGTTAGACTGGAGCTTAAGGTATTATTTAGGTGGCTTGGTAATTAAGACAGCTTTTCAAAAAAAGACTAGGTGGAAATCAAAGGATACTGGCTGCATGTGCTAAACTATTCTCTGGCTGTTGGCAGTGGTTTTGGTTACACTTAACACCCCAGATAATAAATTCCCCTTACTACATCGACTATAAATACAATAAATAAATCTTGCATAACCAAACCTTACCTCGCCCCCTTTACGCTTAGCCACAGATCCTGTATGTCTGGTGGCCAACAACCTTCTGAATGGACACTGTATCAAACACCTAACCTCATTACACTACCAATCCTGTACGCTGATTGGCCAGAGAGACTAAACGCATTCTCGTTTCGCAAATGCAACTTAAACCTGATATAATCCCGGTGATAAAAATGTGTCATGCCTACATCACTAATACACTTTCCCCATCAGAAGGGCAATATGGTATAGCACTAGTTGGCCCCTTACTGTGCAGGTCTCCATGACCTGAATATGGCCTTCCTCTGCATCGTAAGCTGAAGCCCATCAAAAAAAATTATGGTGTTCTGTCAAATAATGCACAGTAGCGCGAACTGACAGCGAAGTCTATCGATTCAAGCTACCTGATTGAAAAATGCTAAATGGATAAAATGATCTATAACAGTAAGTGGAGAATATTTTGTATTATAACATGTATTATAACATTGGAGAAATTAGGGTAGCATACTCAGATAGACAAATATGCCAAATATCAAATAAAGCTTCCAGTAGATAATCAACAAACATAATTAACTCCTCAAGCTTGACTATCTTTCCATGCCGTTAAATAGCAAATATTTATGGGTAGCACGGATGGGCATGGAATCTCATTTTGAAGCTTTTCCAGATTGTTGAAGGGTTAAAATGGACATTTCACTAAAGATTTCTCCTGTTCATTTTTTTTTTGTCGAGCACAGCAGCAGTCTAGAACGAGTGAAGAACTAAAAATGGAACGGCGACAACTGTTAGGCAGTCCTCATGATGAACCAGTTTGTTCATTGTTTGTACAGGAATAAAGAGAAATGAGAGTGAGAAGAGGAAAAACGACAGCAGTAAGGAAAGAGCTGAGACTAGAGAAAGAGAGAAGAAGAGAAAAGCGAGGGGGGGAGGGAGGTGAGCCACAGCTAGCTCTTCAGCTCTGCCTCCCTCCTCTCTCTCTCTCCCCTTCCTCTTTTTCTCTGCACTATTTTTAGTCAGGTGGTGGATGGGCTCGGCTGAGAGGGTGGAAGCGGTCCTCACATTTTCCAGCAAGGCCTATCGGCTCAGTCATCTCAGCACAATGATGCCCCTCCAACACACACACGCACGACGTCCAGGCCTGAGCCGAACTCATTTATTTCTCCAAAAAGCTTTGATTAAATTAACGACTTTTGGAGAGATTTTTTTTTTTTTTAGTTCTGTCGTGGGCAGGAAGGAAAGAAACAGGTCTATAAAAGACTTCCTTCTGGTCAAAAGAGAGGTGGGCGATGCCTTAAAGCTGGCTGACTGAGAAAAAAATATACATATAAAAAATCCCTTCACTATTGATACCAAGATGGCGCTAATGTTGAATGTTACATAAAATCCACAGTTATAGTATTACATACTGCAAGTACATTTCTACAAGTCAAACGAGGCGAGGGGGGAATTTCACAGTAGCGAAAAACAAGAATCATCTCAAATGTACCTGTTCAGCTACAGGTTAATGACATGAACATTTCCATTAGTATAAATGAACAATGTACCATCGTGAGCTACTAATTTCTAGCCAAACACACTGTATAAAATCAATGTCAGATCAGGACTGTGTGTACAATCGGTCAGTTCTGTAAGAAATTTTCTACAGGGTTTTTAAATGAACATGCGTTCAGAATGACATTCATATAATAGTGTCATGTTACATGATCAGAAAGTCCCTCCATTACACGAAGCATTTTAAAAGGCCAAGTTCCTACTCCAGTGCGTCTCATCCGTTCTGTGTCCACCTGTAATGCCCCAAAACTTTTACAATCCCGACGCACCAACCTCTCCTAGCATGTCTGTATCTTAATTAAATCTGACCGACGCTAAACTCATTCTCAAAAAATGTCTTTCAAAAAAAAATAATAATAATTATATATATATATATACACACACACACACACACACACAAGAATGATCACAACCATCTCGTGTTTTTTTTAATGAATGGTAATTAATACAATATGATAACGAAACCATCAAATTTTAAGATTAAGCACTGCTTCAACTACTTTGCAAGCTTTGCGAAAACAGATTTGTGCATCTTTTGTCCATCTTTGGGCGGACATTCGGTTTCTTAGTGTTGCAAGATAAATGGCTCTGGTGCGCTGGATTTCTCACGGGAGAACAGATATCCTCAAAAGCGTTTGCATGTCCAATAAATCAATTTCAGAACATTAAATGTGGTAGTTCTCCAGAACTGTATCTACAAATATATCAGAAATGCCAAGAAACTGTAGTGTTTTCACTTATCCTTAAAATAAATAAATAAATCACAGCAGGTAGCGTGCTATTTTAACACATCATTCACCTCTAACCGAGAGATTAACCTAATGGGACCACATACACAAGAGGATGAGACGGAGCACAGATTTTCTAATGAGGACTATGCTCAAGGAGACTGGGGTGTGGTCACCTTCAGAGACGAACACATTCACAGATCCATCACGTCAACCAGAGCTGCTTGCTTAAGGTGATAAAGTACTTTTTCTTACCCAACATCAGTCTTACATCATGCCCCCAAATAAGTGTGTTGATTTTAGAAAAAGTTTTACTAAGTGATTGTTTAATTTAATCATTACTAAACAATAACATATTAATGTACTCGTATGCTTCTGAAATCAGAAGCCCAAATGAAAGGAAAAGCTAAACCATTCATGAGGACTCTGTGACCTGTTCAAAGTTTACAGCATAGCATTTCTCACACCGAGCCATCTATTAAACATGCTGCCCCGATTCTGCTTCTGGGGCTTAATAATTTAAGATGCTCCCCCTCCTCTCTCTCTCTACCCTACAGGCTTATGGGTGGCTCCAAGGGATTAACTCCTTATCATCCAAAACGACCTGATCACAAGCTGCAAAGACAAGCCTCTTTTTCCTTTTTGAGGCAATTGAGGTGACTTTATACAAGTGAGCAATCGGTCCTTCAGTGTAGTTTTTTTAGTCTTCCTGTAGACATGATAAAGTCCAGACATGTCCAAAAATCTACGAAGCAAAAGAGCAAGGATGAAATCCTGAAGGGTGGATAAATATTCAACTGTGATCAACAGTAGGAAGTCTGCTCAAATGCATCATGCAGGGCGTTTACAGTGATGTGAGGCCTGTGAGGGCTTTTGTGTTGCAACTGCAGAGCAGGAAGTAGAAATGCTGCACCCTGCTAAAAGCCTTGGCCATTAATAGTGGGGAAAATCTAACCCTGGTGTTCGCTCTTCCTGAGGCAAAGTTACTGTTTTTGGAAGATGACAAAAAGAGGGGGTGGGGG
>JAOVVA010000036.1:8282024-8295869 GCA_028565275.1 Leiocassis micropogon | reverse complement strand
AAACCATTCATCATACATCAGCTGGGTGCACAGCATCCTGTGTGAAAGGAGCAAATTATTTGCAAGTTTGTTTACAATTGTAACAAAATCTTTTTTTTTCAAAAAAGAAGAATTACAAAAACGTGATACTTACTGAATCACAATACTTATTGAATCGATACTAATTTAACGATAACATGTACATGGTGTGATCCCTGATGATTCCCATCCTAATTATACCATAACCAAATAACCTAATTATAACCAAAAATAACTTGGTTGATTTCTTTCAACTGCTGCCTTTTAAATCAACGCATCATAAATATTCTAAGCCCTATGAAAAACTCACCTTTTTTTACAACAATTTCTCAGACCTGCAGCAGGGAATGAGAATATGTTGTGCTGTCAGACCTATGATGGAAGACTTATGAGGGCTGGGAATTTGAGGTCGGAGTGCATTGCTTGTGCTTTTCCGAACTGAAATTTTGGCCATTCCTAGAATCAATCTGAGCTTGTCTTCTTACAGGAGCCAAGATTATGTGTAACCATGAGCACTGGGACAACTTTACTTTTTACCATTTACATTCTCTCTACTTCCTCTTTCAGAGACGTAGTGGTTAACACCACCGCCCTGTGCAGGGCAAGGCTGTATATCCACGGATAGGCAACCGTGCTCAGTAGAGTTTCACAAAGTGTACTGAAAGTGGCAATACTACAAAGTAAACAACTAAAGGTATATAAAGCTAAGGCTGTCGGTCGATCTTGAATTCTGCCCAATGACAGGGCGCATTACAGGATTGCCAAGATGCACAAAAGTGGCGAGTGGAAAAGATGAGTTCAAGAAGTCCACAATCTGCTTACGTTGCTGATGAGTAGTAGTCAGACAAGTGGGGGGGAAACCTGTAAGAAGAAATTCAAAAAGAAAACCATTCCAATACAAAATAGATAACATCAGCAATTTGTCTAAGCTTCAGATTGACAATTTCTGACCTCTACTGGACGGTGGCTTGGCTCTATGGCGAAGAGCTCCCTCAAATTACATAAACAAACAAACTTTATTTGTATATTGAGGGGTTATAAGGAGTCAGATTATTTCTTTATGAGCCAGATACAATATCAGTGTTCAACACCAAGAATGGTGTTAAACATGGAGAAAAACATATCCTTAAATGATGAACTGATGCTGTTTAACAGTCCATGTGGTGCGATGTATCCCCCCTCTGCTAACCACAATTTTACTCCGTGCTTGGAACACTATTTTTAGCTTCATAACAGCACAGCTTGGGGTCACATAGTAATGGGCTATAAATGGAAGTGCTTTACAGTCATTTAAGTATTACGTTTGAGTTTGGGTTAATAATGGGGAAAACATTTATGATCAGACAAAAAGCTGGTCAGTCTTGACCGATCAACACAACCTGCTACACATGACTTGAGAGCACATTCAATAAATCTGTAATTTAATCTTCAATTTCATAGTCAGTTGTTTCAATTTCATAAAACTGAACTCCGTCATGCTGATAATACGGGTTTTTCATGGATATCTATCAAGTGTGTGTTTTTGTGTCATTCATTGCCCGAAATCTTGTTTTAGTATCGAATAGTCTCAATACTGCATCTGACCCTAGTCCTTGTGCCTAACACTACAAGACTAAACTCACACAAATTAATAGCTCGGTGTCCAATTTTGAGTAACCAGGACAGCTCAGTGCTAAGTGGGCTATTGGAGCAAACCAAAAATGGACAGTGTGTGTGTGTGTGTGTGTGTGTGCGCGCGCGGGTGTGTGTAGACTTCACGCTGCTCGTAATTGAGATGGCGAAGAAACTTACCACACCGTACCAATACATACAAGATGTGTGCCTTGAATTGCTAAAACAGGAGCAAAGAACACAATGGGTAGTATCTGGAAAGGAAAGGAAGAAAAAAGGTCCTGCATCCTGTGGCCACAAGACTGACCAGCTATTCATCTTCATCTATTTCCTCCCAATTAAATGGGGATTTACAGGACTGGTGCATTGTTGAAAGACGTACAGGTTTTGTGAAGTACTTCATTTGGGCAATGGAGACCCAGTACCACCACCTGAACCTTACACGTACAGAGACCCCCAACGAACACTTCACTAGCTACACCTGTTCAACTGCTCGTTAACACATATCTAAATCAACCAATCATAGCAACTCAGTGCATGCAGGCATGTATACATGGACAACGCAATGTGCTGAAATTCAAACCGAGCATAAGAATGGGGAAGAAAGGTGATTTAAGGGACTTCGAACGTGGCACGATTGTTGGTCCCAGACGGGCTGGTCAGAGTATTTCTGAAACTGTTAATCTACTGGGATTTCCACCATCAACCATCTCTAGGTTTTACAGATAATGGTCAGAAAAAGAGAAAATATCCAGGGATTGGCAGTTCTTTGGGCAAAAATGCCTTGTTAATGCCAAGGGTCAGAGGAGAATGGCCGGACTGGTTTGAGCAGAACAAACATGTCGAATCTTGAAGTAGATGGGCTACAGCATGAGACGACCACACTGAGTGACATTCCAGTCAGCTAAGGACAGGAAACTAACGCTATAATTCGCATGGGCTCACCAAAATTGGCCAAGAGAAAACGTTGCCTGGTCTGATGAGTCCTGATTTCTGGTGCAACATTCAGATGGTAGGGTAAAATTTGGCGCGAACACAAGAGCATGGATCCATCATGGCTTCAATGGTTCAGGCTGGTGGTGTAAGGGTGTGGGGATATTTTCTTGGCAAACTTGTACACTTGCTGATCATGTCCATTCCTTGACCACAGGATAACGAATGTCAAAGCTTTAACAATCTCAAACTGGTTTCCTGAGCATGACAATGAGTTCACTGTACTCAAAAGGCCTCCACAGTCACCAGATCTCAATCAAATAGTGCATACCTTTGTGACGTGGTGGAATGGGAGCTTTAAATCACGCATGCCAATATGGACCAAAATCTCTAAGGAATGTTTCCTAGCACCTTGTTGAATCTATGCCACAAAGAATTAAGGCAATTCTGAAGGAAAATGGGCTCAGCAACACCTAATGAAGTGGCCAGTGTTTGTAAACGTGTGTATGTATATACATGGTATATGTATATATAAGGGGGTGTTTGTGTGTACGTACATGTTCATGTGACCTTCCTTTAGTGTGCTCGACTAGTCTTGTGTCTGCTTCCCAACAATGATTCCTCTGTTCCAACCTTTTTAACTTGTTCTCAATAACATCAATACCACATCATAATCTATGATAAATGTAAAGCGTATTCATCCGTTTGTGCCCCTCCCTTTCAAGTTCACATCCAGTAGTTCATACTGTGGTCAGAATCAAAAGACCTTGGGAAGAAAGGGAGAGAGGGTTGGCTACCGCAATGCATCCTCCTCCAAATATAAACAGGGTCGTTTTTAAGTTTAAGACTTCATTTACCAAGTGAACTTTTGACATGGAAATTATTAATAGACCTTAATATCTAAGGAGTAAGTTGGAACAAGTGCCATGGAGAGTATATTTAGGTCACACGAAGCGCAGGAAGAGATGGCAGCAATACGACACAAGCAGCTTCGGCCTAATCGCTGATAAAGATTGTAAAAGAACCAATGGATTGTTCGAATAATAAGGAAGAATATTTTGGTTTTGTGTTAAAAACTATAGGTTGGATTAACCGAATTGAATCAGTACAAAAATTATTTTTTAAAACATGACACGAACATTTGCGAAAAACATAATGGAAAGTCCTGTTCTTGTGTAAGGTTTGTCTTTGCTACACTTAATTATGAACACACCGCATTACCTGGTATCTCTTGGAGATAGTTTGCTCAAGCTGCCTATAGGTATGTTTGCCTTGCTGCTAAACAAGTGCTCAAGCGTAAAAAGGAAAAAAAAAAGAAAAAAAAAAAAGAGTGAACTCTCTAGTCATTCCACTGCCCGTGTGTTGATGCCTCCAGCTAAACTGGTTCCTCTGGATAACGCTCGTGTTGTCTGTACTCTGGCCCTGAGAGACTCACTTAAAATGCCAACACCGCCAAAGATTAAAAATGTTAAAGACTCTTCCGCACGCAGCACCTCTACCACTGTAGTGTAGATCATATTTAACAAAAAATTATTACAGAATCCTAACAGAACCTTTTTGGCACTACAAATTATACATATATAGTTGGTCCTTGAATCCCACATTTAGCTTTTTTAAGTTAAAAGTAATTATTAAAGAAATCATGACAAGTTTACACACACACACAGCGCTAAACGTTTTAGAGGTGCTACTGAGCAAAACGTTCGCATGATTCATGTGAACTAATAATTTTATTTCCACACAAGAACTGTCCTGGTTTTGGAATTAGTGCTTTTGCTTCTAAACTAAGGAAAGTAAAATAACAGTGGGGGAAAGTCTTGGCAACAAGCATGTGTATTTATCTTCCTGTCACTCAGGCCTAGGAACGTAAACAGAAAGCCAAGCCTTTAGTCAAAAAACTCCTGCGGCAGGGCATGCAAAAATTGCAACAGGTTTACCCCACGGTATGCAAAGTCGTCTGTCACTGCCATAAAGTTTGGATATTCAAAACCGCACCGTAGAGTTTGCACGGTGACCAGCAACTCAGGAAAAGTGAGGACAGTTTTATGCAAACTACTCAGTGAAAGGGAAAGGCTAGTACTACTGAAGGTGTAGACTGAAGAGTCACATATTGTATAAAGTCCAAGAATTGTACACGTCTCGACTTTGTTCTGATCTTATTATCAAACGGAAGAAACAGGAACGGATGACCAACCATATGAAATTGCTTCATTTTCTCATTCTGGTTAGGCACTGACCCTGAAACAACAAACAATACACTGCTTACTGTCTTGATGTTTATATTATTTTACTGATCATGCGGTTTTCTTTTGTGTTTTGAACACAGTTTGTTTTTAAGTTACAATTAGGCTGTCTTGAACAGTTGCATCATCAGCAGCTTTTTGGACTCGGCGTGGGCTTTGGTCTACAAACTAGAAGGTTGTGAGCTTAGATCCCAGAAACACGCAGCAGCATTGTTGGATGCCTATGCCAAGACTCTCAACTGCTCAATTGAATCCTGTCCTAACCGTGTAAAAGCTTCAGTCAAATCAGCAAATGTAACTGGAAAGGTCAAAAAGAAAACTATTGGTTTCTACTAAATAAGTCAAACAAGTCAGCTCAACCAATACAATTAGAATTTTACTGTTTGTATGGACAACTTTTCATATCAGCTGTCAGTGAGGACAAGTGCTATCTAACCTAACTGAGCTAAAAGCCCTACGGCTATCTGCACAAGCTAAACTAATACAGTGTGCGAGAGTACATGGACTGTAGAACACCCCAAGACCAGCTACTCCGTACTAGTACTGCAATTAAAGCACAAAATGATCAGATGTGGGAATATGAGGTGCTTTAAAATCTTTCAGTCCCTTGTTTTAAATGCATTTATTCACATGTGACATGGTTTTCCCCTTAACCTCTAACCAATAAAAAAAAATCTCATCACTTAATAATCAAAGCAGATTTTACAGTAATTTTCAACTTATAAAAACCTGGTTGCAGAGTCAGCTCCTTACTTTGAAAGGTTTCTCCAGGACATTACTCCACCATACAGCTGCAGAAACGAGTTTGAAAACAACTATCTACGTTCATCAGTGGTGATAAACACCTAGAGCACTGGGATTAAAATCAATCCAAAACCTACCAAATAATACAAAATGAATTAAAACTGCGCCTTGTCTCGAAAGACTGTTTTACGTCAGGGTGGACATGTTGCCGAATTAGGCTTATTACAATTCGCAACTGTCCCACATAAATGCCTTTAACCTCGAAAAGATGTTTAACTAACTACAGCTGTTTTAACCCCCTGAATAACTTGTAATTTTTTAGATCTGGTATCCAAATGTTATTTTTAGAACCTGACAATCTATCACCACATTCGCTTGTTAGTTTAAACACCTGGCTACATGCCTAATACACTGATACATATGGAACACTGAGGACGAGAGAGAGAGAGAGCGAGCGCGAGAGAGAGAGAGAGAGAGAGAACATGGAAGCAACTGCTTGAAAAATAGTTAACAGGAAACACATGCACAAGCAACAAAAAAAAGAGAACTTCCTGCTACAGGATTTTTACTGGGCGTTGTAATAAAGGTCTACTGGGGCTGGTTTTAGTTTAGGAACTTGTCATTTTCCTACACAAGCCAAAATAAAGAGCAAAACATTTTTTTATTGATTCTGCATCTTATATAAAAAACATTTTTTTTAAATAAATTAAATATTCAAACTGGATTTTGACAATGACACGTTTAAGTCCATGAGGTGTCTCACACATCATTACAAGCATCCAAACAAGTCTAGTCTTAGTTTGTGGTAACTTCCTTACTCAAAGACACCAGGATCAACTTACCAGAACAGGAGAAATCATCCAGTCACAACCTGTAACGATGAACCCGACAACAAAAACAGCCACTCAAAGCAACACACACAACACGTGTAGATATGTTCAGTGGTGCCAGCAAGAACGATTTCCATGTTTAATAACAGAAAGCGCTACATTCGTACTAACTGGATTCACGCTGTGCAAGGTCTGGCCATAATTTTCCACCATCTACAAAGATCTCACGCCATAATACATCTCGGTCTCAAGCTGAAATCAGTGCATATTATTACACGTTCACCAGCATCCGATTTAGCACCACTGACACCAATTACAACCAAGCGTCACCCAAGTGTCAAATCTTTTCATTCAGATCTTGGTCTGTCAAAAAGGCATCAATAAAAGAAAGGCATGATACCAACACAGCTACAAATTGTGGAGGAAACATGGCGCAACCGAATGAAATATTTAAATGCACAGAACTTATATTGTCCTTAACTCAAGCTCACATTGAAGGTGTCTTAATAGTCTATAATAAATAGAACTTTGTTCGAGAACATTTTGCGTGCAAGGTGGCCTCATCTTAAAAGACTACTGAACGCATAGTCTAAAATGGGCTTTAGTTAGAACATCACATATTTCCGACAAACCATAATATGAGCTGGATACTTCTACTTGAATCGAGTTCCATGTTGAAATCTCATACAGGGCTAGGTAGGAGCGGCGCAGAGTTTCATTCAGAATTCGTCTCAAATTACAAAAGCTACTAAATAGGATTGTAACCTAGAGTGAAAGTTGTTTGCGGAACGGAAGAATATCCGGGGGGACTCAAATCAGTTGTATCAATGACCGAGTCCATAATCCTAAAAGCTAAGGTCCAAAGACGGCAGGAATTTAATCCTATTTAGGACTGCAAGCTGAAAATGGTGGGGGATGAACAGACAATCAGTTAGTCACAGAAAGGGAGAAATATTAAACACTAACGTCCACTGTGTTACATGGGGCAGATAATTCTGAGCCGGTCTTATGTTTCTCGCTCGAAACTAATTTAACATCTGGAAGCACGACAGAGAAACAGACAGATTGAAAATGTATTAAGACCTATTAATCATGATATGCTAATAACAGGTGTTAAAGGTGACGTATACATGTTGCAAGCTTGAGGTGTATTGCAGCACTGAATTGGGAGGCATTATTTTAAGGCATGGATGTTAAAAACGAATGCCAGGACGCTGAAAATTTTCAATACTGATGTGTGTGACTGAGCACGGCTACTGAGCAAACAAGGTCTTGTCTAAACGTGTGCACAACCTGAGATGTGTGCACATAGCCTGTACATGTGTGTTACAGGGCAAAGGAGAAAATAATAATAAAAAATAGAGAGGTACATTTTCTGAAGAAAATGTGAGTGGTGCTTGCCGTGGCAAAACAGTGGAGTCATGCTAGCAACATGCATAAAAATTCTAGCATCATGTTAGCGACATTCTAATGATGTTGCTAGCAATATGCTAACGTACTTAGCACAATGCTAGCAACATGCTAATCAGCCAAACATCATGCTAGCAACATGCTAATTTCACTAGCATCATGCTAATATTGTTAGCATAAAGTTAGCAACATGCTAATGATACTATGAGTGTGGCTTACGAACATCATAATAAATGCGAAAGACTGATTGGTTGCCAGAGTTAAATGAGCTCCCCACCCCCCTTAGAAAAGTCAACTCAAGCACCCTATTCCTGAATAGGCCGCATAATTAAACGCCTCTTTCATGTGTCTACGACAAACAGCTACAGGACTTTACATGAAAAATCTCCATTATAAGTCAATGGGGCAAATTTTGGTAACTCTTGCGCCCCGGGGGGAAAACTTATACCCTCCTGCGAGGTATGTTCTGACACAGTTTGCAAATCTCTTTACATGTGGAAAATTTGAGACTTCTGTAAAATTCTTGTTCTGCACTACAATCCATCAAATTTGGTCTCAATGTTAAGTCTATGAGATTTTTTCCCCATTATGTCAATGGGGCAAATTTGGGCACCTCTTGTGTCCCAGGGGTACAACTTATATGCAGGGTATGTTCTGACACAGCTTGCAAACCTATACAAATGTGGTGAATTTTATCTTTCTATAAAATTCTAACTCTGCGCTAGAACCAGACAACAAGTTGGTCTCAAGGTTAAGTCTATGGGACTTTTTGGGGTGTTTAACTGCCCACCCCTGAGAAGTCATAGCACCCCATTCCCGAATAAGCCGCCCGATTTGACACCTCATTCATGGGTCTACTACAAACCGTACGGGACTAGTTACACGCCAAACTTTTGTACAAAAGAATAATAATAAACAGAAAAAAAAGAATAATAAGCCTGAGAGCTAACAATAGTAGTGCTTCACTTCACAAGCACCACTAATTACAAGACTGTGCAAAATGTAAGGGCCACATTAATGATGACATTAGCTAGTGTAAATCAGGATATAATTCTAAAAATAAAAATGTCCTAACAGAATCAGAAATGTCCGTGATCTGACTTTTGACTGCACACACACTGTTTTATATACATAAGAACAATTCATTGAGGGCATGGATAAAAGTGAAAGCCCCAATAGTTACTCCACTCCTCCATGTTGTCCTCAACCTGCTGCCATTAAACACAGACTCGCTCGCTTTGGCCTTAAAAAGGAAGGAAAAAAAGGGGGGAAAAATGCAATTTCCCACCGCATCGGAAGCTAATCTAGAAAAACATTATCGGAATATGGCTTTTCCACGTAACCACAATGTCCAGGGTTAATGTGCTGCTTGGTCGGAGGCAGGAGAAGGGAAAAAGGGGGGGGGGGGAATCGCTGCAAACGCCATCTTGTTGGTTGCAGCTGCTTCAGGTTGAGAATACAGGGAGCCATTCAGTGTCCGGGGAGGATCAGACCAGCACCGGGAACCGACACGGCACCGAGATTTAGAAAGAGATTGACATGTGTGGGGATTTTGTTGTTGTTTTTTTTTAAAGGCTGCCGTTCTATAATCGAAGACTATAAGTGTGAATGTGTGTGAGACAGAGACAGAGAGGAGCGCTTCGGTAGCGCACGCGCTAGAGAGACTGCAGAGAAAAAGAGAGAGAGACCAACAAACTAACGTGTATGATTCTCAATCCGCCTGAAAAAAAAAATCCTTCGAATATCTTTAGCGTTTTTTGGCTCGCTACAATCGACGGCTTCCTTGTTGCAAAGAAAAGATAGCCGCCCTGTTTCCTCTCCACCGCCACCAGGGCCGAGATTTGCAGCCGGATCTCTCTCCCTCTCTCTCACCCAAAAGCCAATTGACTAATTTCCAACTCGTTAAAAGTGGACGATTAGGTTAAAGATCTGATCAAAAACAACCACCGCACAATGAGTTAAAGCCCTGAGCTGAAGTTGTTAAAATGGTAAGACACCGAGCTGTCACTCACCACCAGGCTGCTGCGGGCATCATCCAACGAACACGAAACGGTTTATTTATTTATTTACCTACTAAAAACTTATCATAATCCAGGAGTGCTAGAAGCATCTGTCTCACAGTCATGATGGCGGGCGCTAACCCATGCAATAACTCCCAACTGCACCCTCAGAGACACCCTTAAACTGTGCGTGTGCGCGCAAGCTGTTCAACGTTATATCATCGTAAAACCTGTTTCTATTCAGGATGAGCCCAGATGAAAAACGAGAGATTTCAAAAGCGAAGGGTTAAACACGATTGCCTCAACCGCCTTGATTTCAACCTTTTTTCGATCGAGGCTTCATAACTGGAAATAACCGGCACAGGAGCGCGCGAGCAAATTTCCACAGTACACTCACCACTGCATTTTCACGAAATCCTTCATTTATCTTTGCTATAATCCTCATACATTAGTTGAGCAAAAATAAATAATCAAACGCTTCTCCGTGTGTGTATGCGTGTGTGGGGGGGATGGAATCAGACTGTAGCTGGTTTAGCGCGAGCAACTTGTTTCCAAGATGGATCTCTCATCCGCACCGGAACCCTTCAAATGGTGGACGCCGAGGGTTCGCCAGAAACACACACGCACACAAAACGGCGAATGTGTGTCTCAGACATTAACAAATAAACGGCCCCCAGTGCTAAATTAACCTTTAATAACACCACAGGACAAATTCTGAATGAACAGTGAGGGTATTAGCTTCCTAGCTAACAGGAGAGGAGGTGCCGTGAACCCGAGCAACATTCTCTGGCACATGACCGTGATTTTTATTTAAAAAAAAAAAAAGCGCTGCCATTTTCCAGGCTTGTCCTATACGAATACAAAATGGAAGAAAGACATGTACTCGTATATGTCGAAATAACTGTAACTACTTCTGAACTATTAAATTTAATCCGGCTAATCAGCAAATGATGTGTTTACTTTAGTTTACCACCACCTCTACCAGCAGCAGCAGCAGCAGCAGCAGCTCCCCACCCCCTCCCCCGTCACACAAGCAGGGAAGTCAATCAGCCCAATTAGCCGACTTAGCTAGCTCTATGCAGCTGCGACTTAGCCGTAAGAAATAATTCATAAAAAAAGATTCGGGTGAAATTCAAGTATTCAATTAAGCTCTTACCCGTTTTCAGTCGTGGGAATCCGTGGTTTATATCGCATTGACTGGAAACAGCAGAGATACAGAGTTCCCCCTTTCTCTCCGTCGAGCTAACGAGCGTTACCGAGGAGCGCCACTCCCCGCACCCAGCTTTCGATTCGCCAAACGGGGGGACACACACCGGCACACCACGGGCGCGAAGACAGCGGCACGTTTCTTTCTCTTTCTCTCCCTCTCACACACACTCACTCACTCACTCTCTCACACGCACTCACGCACACAAACGCAAAAAAAAATCTGCTGCAAACAACGCGTCTTTTTGGGTTGTTTTTTTTTAACGTTGACTCAAAGCAAAGTTGTTTACTCCGGTCCCTTTTCCAAACGTCGCCTCCCTTTCTGTCCCGTTGTCGTTCTCTCGCCTGCCTGCTCTCTTTCTTTCTTTCTTTCTTTCTTTCTCCTCACCGCGGTCTCTCAGGCGCTTCCTCCGGCCATCAAACGGCAGAGATGGGCGCGGTAACCCTGCGCCTCGCTCTGGGAAACCCCACGCGCTCGCCTGCGTCACCACGCAACGCGCGCAACCCAACCGGGAACGTAGCTCGTAAATGCTAATGCTACAAACTCACAACGCTAACCACTTATTACCACAGTATTAGCGTTCCTCATGTCTTACTTAACTCTAAACAGACCCTTGATACAATATAGGCTAGGGTTTACTTAAGATTCTTACACAATGTACCAGATATAATGTTTAGACAAAATCATATTGTACAGCTGCTAAAACACAGGCTCAGCTGGTTAAACTTGTAATCTATCTATGCCAGCTAGTAGCAATGCTACAACACAGACATAACTATTTTAAAGACTAATTAAATATATATCATTTAAAATCTTTCATCAATTTAGTCGTTTTTTAAGTAAGCTGGAGAATAACTACCAGCTTGACCAGCTCTTGCTGTCTGTTTCGGCATCCTTACCAAATAATGCTGCTATTCTTAAACTGAGACCTTTTCCCAATAAATATAAAGTCATTTTCACTAGGTTTGGACCAAATGACAAGATAATTTATTGCAATGAGTCCCCTTAATTAAATCCATTTAAAATAAGTTAATTTTTATTTATATAATGCTTTTAATACACCGATCAGCCATAACATTAATTATTAGATTAGATTTAACTGTATTGTCATTATGCACAGTATATGTACAATGCAAATTAAATGCAAAGCCAATGAAAATTGACTTTGGTGGGACTCAAACCCACAACCTTTGCATCACTTCACCCTGTGTCTCTTAGGAGTCCAATGTGCTATCCATTGCACCATAGAGCTACAATGTACAACGGGCAGCCAAGGCTCATTTATGCTGAACACAGCACAAATTGCTGAAGAAAAATTCAATGTCGGCCATGAGAGAAAGGCCCCAGAACATCCAGTGCTCTGCAGGCCGACGCACACATATCAGGCAAAGAGCCCAAGGCCACCTTCCAGGCTCAAATCTGCCCAGATCTCAATCTGATTGGACAACCATAGGATGCACAAGTTGCACAAATCTGATCCATGGAGCCCCCATCTCACAACACTCACAAGATCTACTGCCAACTGCCAGACACCACAGCCCACCCCCAGAGGTCTTGTGGAGCAAGAGCTGCCCAAGCAGCACTAGGGGAACCTACACAATACTAAATTTTTTTCTTCGTAATGATATAGCTGAATCACATATACCACACATGCTATCTCCATCTCTCTGGCTTTTTTACATGTACTTTGCACAATGGCAATAAAGTTGAATCTAATCTAATCTCCATGTATGTAAACTATTTGTTGTCTGTTGCAGGGTTTTTCAGACAGCCCCATAATCATCTACTGCCCTGGAGTTTTGAGTCAGGAATGCGACCTGTCGCACCACCCTGGCACCCATGAAAAATTTCCAAGTATTTCCATATCCAGGTATTCAAATATGTAGGACATTAGGTAAATATGCATCATTTTACTCATAGGGACCATGTCAGCTTTTATCCCTGTAATTACCACACAAACACTGTGTTAACATAAATACTAGATTTTTTTTTTTGTATGGTTTATTTATTTATTTATTTAAACCATATGGTAACATTGTCGGTTGGCACACTGGTGTATCACTCTGAGCCTGAGTAATTGTCTGTTACTGTATGTGTTCTCCCCATGTCTGTGGGTTATTTTCAGGTTCACTGAATTCCCCCCGCCTTCCAATAATGTTACAGGTAAGTGGGTTTGTTACACCAAATTGGTGAATATGCATGTGTGTGTATGTGTGGTGACCTGCAGTGGACCTGCGTGTTAACAAAGGTGTAGTACTCCCTCTCTTAATTATAAGTGTTTTTGTATTATGTTTTAAAAACATAATACAATAATCTGATAGTGACAATGAATAGTGGGTATTAGGCTCAGACAACCTTAGACGGACAACGTCATATAACGTCTCACTGAGGCATTATTTATGTAACAAAAATGAAACCAAAAAGAAAAAAAAACATGCAGGCTATAACTACGTACCCCCTTACTGCTTCCACAAGATTTAAAGCGGTAAGTTTTTAAGAAAATCTTCAGCTTTTGATTAACTGACAACAGGGGTGTAGAACTATATAAAAGCAGAAGTTTGGGCAGTTTGCTGGTTTAGAGCATTTAACACAATGCCAAGAGGGAAAGACATAAACAATGGTCTCAGAGAAGCAATTCTTGCTGCACATCGATCTGGAAAGGATTATAAAATACAATTCTATTTATTTGTATATCGCTTTTAACAATTGACATTGTCGCAAAGCAGCTTTACACAATCAAATTAATTATTTAAGTTTGTATGAGATGTGAACGTGTATGAATCAAAATGATAAGACTGTCCCTGATGAGCAAGCCGAGGATGACGGCGACAGTGGCAAGGAAAAACTCC
>JAOVVA010000036.1:8257399-8272388 GCA_028565275.1 Leiocassis micropogon | reverse complement strand
CACGGACTCCAGCTGCAGTCCACTCTTTGTGAATCTCCCGCAAATTCTTGAATAGGCTTAATTTCAGAATCACCTCAAGGCTGCGATTGTCCCTTGTAACAGGTTTGATGTATGGGCGGCACCACAAACATGGAAAAAGGTCATTTTATATAGAAAAAAATGAGGAAGTAAAGGCTTTAAGGAGGGAGGACAGAAAAAAGGTGATGGTGTGCATGTGCAGGTCTGGTGAGTGATGGTGGCAGGCAGAATGACAGAATGGGCCCGTGTGGGCAGCGGCTCCTGCATGCTCCCTTAAAACAGCTCATCTTCTCTGACTGGGCCAAGAGGCCCCTCCCAGCTCTCCGTGAGCATGGCTACACTCCCTATCTTTATTTTTATAGTGCAGGGAAAAGCCTGAGATCCATTAATTTTCCCCAGTCGTGCCTGTTTTCAGCAGCCCCGCCCTTTCGCACACCTGCAGAAAGAGAGGCCGCCTATTTAGTGAGCCTACAGAGTGAGCGAAGGGCAACAAAAGATTGAGGTGACACCTTGTTGTTTGTTAATGATCGTCTTCTGGACAACTGTCACGTCAGCAGTCCTCCCCATGATTGTGTAGGTTACCGACCCAGACTGAGAGACTATTTAAAGGCTCAGGAAACCTTTGCAGGTGTTTTGAGTTAATTAGCTGATTAGAGCGTTACACCATGAGTCTCTAAATATGAGTTCTACACAATATTGAAATATTGAGATACTGAATTTTTTTTTCATTAGTTGTAAGCCATCAAAATTAACAGAACACTTAAAATACTGTATATCAGTTTGTGTGTAATAAATCTATATAATGAGTTTTACTTTTGAATTGAATTACTGAAATAAATCAGCTTTTTGATGATATTCTAATTTATTGAGATGCACCTGTGTGTGGGTGTGTGTGTGCAGTACTGTGCAAAAGTGTTATTGAAAAGTCACAATTTGTTATATATTTTTATCATGTCAGCGTTATTACATCCAAATATATATTTGAAAATTAACAAATAAATAACAGGCTCCTGGGTTTTGCATGAAATAAAAAGGAGCAAGTGTGACAAAGTTATAAAGGTACAATTAGCATACTCTCCAGCACACTCAGTAAAACCTCCCAGAACCTCTCTGCAGAAACCCGAATCTAACACTACTGATTATTTTCAAGCAAACAGTTTTCACAGCAAATATTGACTGTTTGTTTTACTCCTCTTTAGTGCTCTTTATATAAGTTTCTTTAATGTAGATTCATTTTTAAAGCCATCTTTACATGACATTTTTTTTGTATGTGCCCAAGACTTTTGCACGGTACTGTAAGTAAATCAGCTGTTAGGTTTTACTGAGCGTGCTGGGGAATCCAAGTTCCTCTGGTAACTTTACACTGCCCAATCTAAAAAAAGTCACCTTTTCACGTTTTCACACACCAAGGGTCAAATTGTTGGCCTGCATCAAAAACTGAAATCAATTAAGGAGATTTAAAATTACTGTAATTGGTATAAGAGCTGTCCAACACATTATTAAAACCTGTAACAATAGTCCTGAACCTCCAACTTTGTGAAATGTGGTAAAAAAAAAAAATCATGAATGGAGATCACTTAAATGCTTAGTAAAATGGATGGTAAAAAAACGACAATGGAAATCACACCTATGTTTAACAGTTAAAGTAAGAGCATTTCCACATGTATAATGTGTCAAGAACTCACAGGATTGGGACTAAACAGCTGTGTGTCCATAAGAAAATGACTTGTTAGTGAGACTAATCAGGAAATTAAAACACAAATTTCCTCAGGAGCATAAAGATTGAATTTTTGACCAAAAAGGTCATGTGGTCTAATGGGTCCAGACTGACCATTTTCCAGAGTGATGGGTATATCAGGGTAAGAAGGGAACACATGAAGCTATGCACCCATCAAGCACAGTGCCTACTGTACAAGCCTCTGGAGGCAGTTGGTCAGGGCTAGTCTTAGCAACGTTATGTGGCAATAAAACAAAGTCAGCCGATGACCCGAATGTACTGAATGACCAGGTTATCACATCAATTAACTTTTTCTTTCCTGATAGCATGGGTATATTTCAAGACTCAAAATGTGAAAGTGTGGTTCTGGAAGCATGAGAAGTCATTTGGCCACCTTGGAGTGTGTAACTTTTTTTTTGGTTAGCCAGTTTATATATATACGTATATATAATAACAAACTGTACATCTTTAATGATACAATAACCAAAAATAACAATATATATAATGTTAAAAGAAGGAAGGTTTATGATTTATATGAATGAGTGTGCTCGGACGTGTAGGCCAGGAGAGTGACGCTGTACACCTCAGTTTCATCTCCTTTCAGTATCAGTGGAACACACATCTGTACCACCTTGTTGGGCTAGAACAAAAACACAAACACACACACACACACAGACACACAAACAATCAATGACAAAATATCAATTAAAAGATAAAGATGACATTTACTTTTGTATAAATATGTGCATAAATAATTTTCATCCAGTTGTCTGTTACTATTCTCAAAGTGCTAACATGCTGTTATGACAAAATGTCTATTTTAACACATTTTATATAAGCCGGGTTTTATATACAGTGGAGATATTAGAGAACAATTTATGAACACTTGATTTTTTTTAGAAATAATGTTATCATCATTACTCAACATTTGACAGATCTTTGTTGTGGCTATACCATGCAAGGCACTTCAACGAAAAACCCCACAATAATCAAAATTAGAGAACAGCCAAGACTGTAGCAAGAAGAAAGAGTGCAACAGAAATTTCTGAAGGTTACAACAAAAAGTAAAAAGTAGTGCTTTTATCACTAATATCACTAATCTCTTACATTGCTCTGGTGTGATTTTGGTCCACTTTTCTTCCAGTCTCTTCCACAGTTCGGTGACTTTAGTGGCCATAACTTTGTCGGCAAGGATCTTCCAGAGATTTTATATTGGGTTTAGATTAGGACTCTAGGCTGGCCATTTCAATATTTCAATGTTTTCAGCTTTAAGGAACTGCTTTACCCATTTTGCTGTGTGACATGGGGCATTGTCATGCATGAAAATTGCTGGCTGATTAGGTGATGAATGCAGGGAAGGAACCGCATGTTGTTGAAGAAAGGTCTAATAAACATTTGCATTCACTCTGCTAAGTACATGTAGCTGTATACAAGGCCCAACTCCTGCTGCAAAAAAACATCCCCAAAACCATGCCACTTCCCCCTCCACCTTTCACTGACTTCTTTACACACTTTGGGTTCAGTCTTTCCCCAGTTTGATGACGTAATGTTTCCCATCGAATACAAATAAATTAAACATGCTTCATTACTAAAGTGAACCTTGGACCAGTTCTTCTCTGTCTACCCAACATGCTCCTCAGCGGCGTTTAGTCTAGACTTTTGTTACTTTCTGCAAATGAGAGGTTTGGTCACTGCAGAGTGGGCTTTCTGTCCAAATTCTCACAGAGACACTGTATGGCGACATTGATCCTTACTCTGTTTAGCGCTGTGCCTAAGCATCAAGTCGTCTTGGGAATGAAAGATACAAGTCCTGCACAGTGGCCAGAGGGATTTTGAGCCATTCTTCTTGCAGAATAGTGGCCAGGTTAAAACTTTTCTGACTCGCTCCTCCAAAACACCCAAAAGTGGCTCAGGAATATTTAGATCTGGTGACTGTGCAGGCCATAGGACATGTTCAACTTCACTTTCATGTGCATCAAACCACTCTGTCATCAGTCTTGCTGTGTGTATTGGTGCATTATCATCCTGATACACGACACCGCCTTCAGGATGCAATGTTTCACTGATCACTGATCACTGATCCACCCCCATGCTTCACTCTGGGCATGCAATAGTCTGGGTTGTACGCTTCTTTGGGTCTTCTCCACACAATACATCTTTCACATTGTCCACAGGCCAAGATTTTCGCTGCCATTGAAACCGACGTTTGGCATTGGCACGAGTGACTATGAACGATTTGACTATAGCAGCCCGGCCATGTACATTGACCCTGTGGAGCTCCTGACGAACAGTTTTGGTGGAAACAGGAGAGTTGAGGTGCATATTTAATTCTGCAGTGAGTTGGGCAGCTGTGGTTTTATGTTTTTTGGATACAATCCAGGTTAGCACCTGGACATCCCATTCAGACAGCTTCCTTTTGTGTCCACAGTTACTCCTGTTGGATGTGTTTCATCCTTCTTGGTGGTATGTTGACATTACCCTGGATACCGTGGCTTTTGATAGACTTCAATACTTGGTGTCTTGGTCATAGATGCGCCAGCGAGACACGCACCAACAATTTGTCCTCTTTTGAACTCTGATATGTCACCCATAATATTGTGTGCATTGCAATATTTTAAGCAAAACTGTGCTATTACTCTGCTATTACACCCCTCACACTCTGCTCTTACTGGTGGAATGTGCAATCAATGAAGATTGGCCACCAGGCTGGTCAAATTTAGCCATGAAACCTCCAAAACTAAATTGGCCAGTGTTTCAGTTTCATTGTCCAACCCCTGCAACTATATGTCACTTGTACAGTGTCAGATGGAATTGTTTTTTGGCTAAGAGGTTTTGCATATTTAAATGCAAATTTGACCCAACGCAAGTTATTGAGGCCTAAATCATGTAGAAACTTTCTACATCTTATCAAGTGGATTAAAATGAGGTTAATGGTACACTAAGACATTTAAGCATTTCCTAAACTATCTGTTTGACTGTGTCAGGAGGTTAATTTAAAATCAAATCAAAATGTTTAGATTATCCTTAAAACATTATAAACCTATATATTTTCCTGTTTTGTTTGTGGCTGACTGGCAGCATTGCATTAAAGAAATCTTAAGCTAACCATGAAGCAGGGTATACATTAATGGTAATGGTGACTTCTCTGACTGTGATAAATTTGTCAATATTTTTATGGTAGAATTGATTGCATTAAATTGCAAACATTGTTTACCTAGTACATTTAAGCAAGAGAGTTTGTCATTGGATAGGTTACCTCTATGTTATTCATTTGCAATGAACAAGTCTTTTGAACCTAGATTTGTTTGTCCAGGTCAACCTAGTCACCTTCCTTATTTGAATGATTAATACAGTGTATTAAAAACAAACCCTTTTTCTATGGTAAGCTACAAAACCACCGAAATTTGAACTTAATTTTGGAGACATAAAAATTCCAACAATCCTTTTAAATAGAACAGTTTAAATATGACAACATGCATTTAGGATGTGCACTACCAGTCAAAACTTTGGACATACACAATGTTTTTTTCAACATTGTACATAAATGCTCAAGACATCCAAACTATGAAATAACACGTATGGAATGTGTAGTAAACAAAAAAGTGTTAAAAACAGTGGAAATTGTTTTAGATTTTAGATTGCCATGCATGTGCCATGTGTATTCATTATGTATTGTTACATACAGTATACAGTATCAGTATCATTCAAAAGGTTTTGCAGACTCTAACAGGTTTTCTTCTAAGATTGCCCTGTATTTGGCACCATCCATCTTCTCCTCAACTATGATGAGCTTCTCTGCCCTACTGAAGAAAAGCATCCCCACAATGATGCTGCCACCATCATGCACAATGTTAGTTTTCCGCCACACATAATATTTTTGCATTTGGCCAAAACGTTCAAGAGAAATTTCTTCCGCATGTTTGCTGTGTCCCCCACATGGCTTGTCGCAAACTGCAATTGGGACTACTTATGGCTTTCTTTCAACAATGGCTTTCTTCTTGCCACCCTTCCATATAGGTCAGATTTGTGGAGTGCATGACTTATAGTTGTCCTGTGGACAGATTTTCCCACCTGAGCTGTGGATCTCTGCACCTCAGTGTCAGTGTAGGTGGATGGCCATGTCTTCGTAGGTTTGCATAGTATGCCATACTCTTTCCATTTTCGGATGATGGATTGAACAGTGCTCCGTGAGATGTTCATTGCTTGGGATCTTTTTTATAACCTAACCCTGCTTTAAACTTCTCCAGAACTTTTTCCCTGACCTGTCTGGTGTGTTTCTTGGTCTTCATGAAGCTGTTTGTTCTCTAATGTTCTTTAACAGATCTCTGAGGGCTTCACAGAACAGTTGTATTTATACTGAGATTAAATTACATGTAGGTGGCCTTTCTTTTTTTTTACTAATTAGGTGGTTTCTAAAGGCAATTTGGGGGTAGAATAGAAAAGGATGCCACACTTTTTTAATTTGTAAAAAAATTTGAAAACCATTTATCATTTTCCTTCCACTTCACAATTAAGTGGCACTTGTGTTTACATAAAATAAAATACATTTACGTTTGTGGTTGTAACATGACAAAATGCAATACTTTTGCACGGCATGGTATGTTTTTAACATATATGATTATATATATAATTGATCAGCCACAACATTACCACTGCAAGGTAAATTGAATAACACTGATTATCAATTATTTACCAGTAAACTGGTAAACAGGATTATGGGCACCCAAGGCCAATCTACATCCATGTGGACTAAGGGATTATCCCATAGAAAAGCTAGCGTGGCACAAACCGCCGATAAAAGTCAATGATGGCCATGACAGAAATGCATCAGAACAGGCAGTGCATCACGGTCTGCGGGATATCGGGCTTAGCAGGCAAAGAGTTCAAGGTTGTTGGTGTGGCCTCCAAATTTCCTTATACATGGGATGTGCTGGATAAACAAGCCCGATCCATGGAGGCCCCACCCTGCAACCCACAGCACCTAAAGAACCTGCTGCTACTGTTCTAGTACCAGACACCCCAACCCCTCCAACTTCAATGCCAAACCCTCCACAAACGGGGCCAAAGCTGCTCCAGTGGCACAAGGGAAACCTAAAACCTGAATAGTTTTAATATTAATGGTTAAAATAGAAAAAGTTATGGTTGATTAATGTATATTTTACATATATGAAAACCTTTCTCTGATATACAGTATGGACATATATTACATTTCTGTATGGGAATATTAGCTGTGTTCTGACTGACCTTTTTTGAAAGGCTGCCAGAAGGCATTTGGCTGAGATTAAAACTGTCATGCAAATAGGAGGTTTTTACATCCATGTAAATATGACCTAGCTGTAAGATCTGATGCTTATGTGACAACTCATGTGTAACTTGTGTACAGTATTCCTTTATATCTCATGGGCGTACAGACATAAATTTTGGACACACCTCTAGCTGAGCCCAATTATGAACTCAAGTGATGTAGCTGAAATTTACAGACCATGCTGACAGTGCTGGCAACTCTACTTCTGAGTTTGTAGCCAGTGTTTCTGATGGCAAAGTGCTACGATTCACATTTTATTACAAAAACACCTTTTAGTTAAGATTTGGTTAAGATACAAAACATTTGGCCATTTGCCAATGAATTACACCAGTAATTGACATGCAATCATTCCGTACCATGTGTCCAATAGGAGGTGTCCAAGTGACAGTGATGATGCGTCTGTGACCTGCATCTACACTTCCTTTAGTGGGGTCCACACTGAACCCATGCTGCTGAAGACCAGTTAGGTTCTCCCACAAAAACTCTCCATTCTACAAGTGGTCAAAGAAAAGGGAGATGGGATGAGACAAACATTGCAGGGAAGAGGATAAGAGAAGGCAGGAAAGCAGGAAGAAAATATATGAGGAAAGAGAAAGTGTTTTCAACATAATTACTTATGACAATGTGTAAAATATAAGAGTGTCTTTAGATCTAGGATATACAATTACAAGTGTACCTTCTTGTTTTGTGGTTGTGAGCTGTGGATACAGCCCACCTCTAACTCCCGCACTGCAGCTGTCACCTGACCCTCACGATACACACTCCTCAGAGTCAGCAACAGGGGTGTGGGCAACTTTTCCCTCTCTGTGTGTGAGTGCCAACCAAACAAGGAGACAACAAATAAGCTCATGTTTCTTTACCAATAGTTTCCAGGCCCAGCATACAAGGCTGCACTAGCATACAAACACATATTTAGGGACTAACTAAGCTTATTTCTTATTAGATTAACTTTATTGTATTAAGAAAAGGATGTGCATTTGTTTAGTATAAAAACATCTACAGTTGCAACCATAGCAAGATTAGACAAAAGAACTTTTAAAAAGAAAAAAGAATGTTTAAGATAAATAGGGGAAAAAGATATTTATCAGAATTATCACACAAGCTATGTTTCGTACCTGCGTGCTCTGTTTTGTCTGCACTGTATATATTTGGATGGATGAGTGATTCAGAGCACAGGTCTAATGGATCACCACCACACACAAACATATTGTGGCACCGTGCTGCACCGCGCAACTCCAGATTGCACACTGTTTGCTGTCACACACAGTATTAAAATTAATTTAAACACTACAAATATGATAATATCAGCAGTGAGTCAAAGACGTACCTACAACATAAATGTGTAAACAATTGTATCTGACAGCCTGGGAAAAACTTTCATATGGTAAAATTCTGATATTTCATCCTATACAGTATGTGGTTCTGAAAACTCAGCTAGAAGTAAAGTCAGGTAAGGAATAATACAATTCCACAAACTTACCATATCATTCCTTTCTGCTAAACTTAAAATAACAAAAATAGGCAGCTTCCAACCCTGTGGATAAAATGCGTTACAGTCTGATGAACCTGTGGTAAAGCTTTTTTGCTTTTTTGGCACAAGATACCCAAAGATCATGGTGAAGCATGGTGGTGGCAGCAACATGTTATGGCACTGCTTCTCTTCAGCTGGGACTGAGGGCTCTAGTCAATATAATGGGAATCATGATAGCACCAAATCTATATTGGCACAAAACCTGCAGGTCTCTGTTAGACAGCACTTTAAAGGTGGACAAAGATCTCATAGGATTTATCCTGGTTTCAATATTTATATCACAAAAACCTGTAGTTTTAACAGGGGTATCTAGACTTTTTATAACCACTGAACAGTATGTTTTTCTGTTAAAAAAGGCATTTATAAATTAGGCTTAGATTAGATGAATAAGATGTTACTGTAGATACAATAATAAATCAAAACAAGAATCTAAACAATTGAACAACAAAATTAGATAAATCCATTTTTGCTTTTTTTTTTTTCAAATGAATCAAGAAGTATTACAAAACTAATAGAGAAAACTTTGTGTATATTATCTTAGAGTCATAAGAGTGGTAAAAAGCACAAAAGTCAAAATATTTTGTCAAAATTGCTTGGTTGATATAACTGAATTTTTATATAATTCTTAAAAATATATTATCTTTGTTATCAATGTTATCTTGTTTTATTGTTTAATTTATCCTTGGTTTGATCTGGAAGGCAACCTTGGGTGACCAGAAATAAAATAAATAAAATGCATTATTATTATTATTATTATTATTATTAATAAAAAGTTGTAACTCCACCCCCATATCTATAACTGCATCACGGCCGTGCTATATCCAGCAGTACAGCACTTAAACAGCCAAAACCATCAAACTTCAATTATAAATTTAAATTAAATAAAATTTTGTGTTTGCTTTTAGACTCAGACAGTTGGACCTGGATGTGTAAAACTATACATGCTTTAATCATATTATTATTATTATCAGTTTGCTGCAGGTGATTAATTGAGTGAAACCCTCTCACATGGTTCATAAGTTGTATACGGAGTGCGTCTCGGTAATGTAGACTCTCATGATCAGGTTGAAACATTACAGCGATGTCCTGAACTTTACCGGGGGCGATGATGCCCTCTGAGGGTGACACACTGAACACACTCTGACCGCTGTAATTCTGAGTGCCTGTGAGGAACAGCAGACAGAAACAAAATGTTTCCAAACTACAGAACATGTTAGAGAGTCAGACAATCAGTGCTGGTCACATGAGAAAAAACAACATGATAGCATGTTTGCTTTGCAAAAAAATAAATGTTATTCACAACAATAAGTGTAGAAATGTTCAAAAATGTTCACTAAAGTTCAAATAAATTTAATTGTTAACAGGACTGAATCCACCTGACTGCATCAGCTATCCTAAAGACATAAATACCGTATTATACTATAGTATATCACGTCTTTTAGTGTCCAGAGTGAAAGTGTATCTGTCATTATACATTTACCCTGAGTTGTGCATAGTGTGGAATACTCAGAAAGAAATGATGGAAACAAGCGTGTGTCTTTGTCTTTGGCTAGACTGAGGCTGTCCAACAACACTCTGAACTGTACAAGTAGATCGGAAGAGTTCTGAAGCTGCACAGTGAGAAAACAAAGAGAAACAAGAGCATTATGCCTCATAAAATTCTGATCAATAGTATTCTTAAACACACCTTCATGCACACAATAGATTTCACAATCAAATTTAAATTCGTTAACTCCACTACCACCACCACCACCAAAAAGAATACACAAAAATAACAGGATATGACCTCAGAATCATTATTTTTTACCTTTATTTAGAAAAGTTAAAAGTAGTTCTAATTTTACCGTAAGCACTTGGCTAGAGCTCTGTTTTTCTAGCACATATCCAAAGTCCAGGACTGGTCCCTCATGTGCGCAAGTGACGAGAGGCTGGATGCCTTCTCCACAAAGCGTGAACTCCAGAGTCATTGTACTGCAGCTCACCTCCAGTATTTCACGATACTGATCCAACAAACATTGAAACACATCAGTATATTCACAAGCATGTTGGACAACATGTAACACTCATGGTGACATACTTTCACTTCCACTTCTCATCAGAAGCTGTTTATTTCAAATGTACATGTTAGTAACTTATAAACAAGTACAGATAATGTCACCTGGATGTTATCTGCAATTTAAACAAAAAAACCCAAAACAAATCCTCTTATTAAAAAAAATCACGTATTATCAAATTACCTTGTGATTCAATTTTTGCAACGTTCAGTCATTTATAAACACTAGATCAAATGTAAGGTTAATTGTTTTCTACCTTAAGACACAAGCAATAATTAATAATTTTTACACATAATCACAATTTTGTCAAATTTACTTATTAGACTAACCTAAGTGCAAAATGGGTGCCCTACATTAAATACTTCATGCATTTGTTATTGAAATCCCAAAATCCCAAGCTATTTTTGACAGAAGTAGTTTGATAGAACAATTCATATCTCTTACTACCCTACACACCACTAGAGGCCAGTGCTGTTTACCTTTTTGCTTAAAGCTGGTGTAAAAGCCAGCACAAGTGTGTGTGTCTCTCCAGGCCTGACTCCTCTCATCGCATTCAACACAGCAAATGGTCCGTTTATGTCCAGCAGTGAAGACGTCAGCTGCAGCTTATGTTAAGAAAGACATGTTGCTGGCACAGTAAGACGAGGCTCAAATAGTTATTTTAAGGCGGTGTACAAATCAAGCTCGCCAGCAACCAAAATCACAGCTTATTGTCAGACAGGACACACAACGTAAACGTAAACTTGTTATCGAGTTCAATTGGAATGGAACAATTTGCATATATTCAACAATGCATTCCAAAAATACACAACAGCACTGTTTAATTCTAAAATGTAAACTTTCTAGAACAGCTTGAATACAAATCAATGCACAGCACTCTTTGACAGAGTGAAACATTCTGAGAATAAACATTCATTTAATATTTATTCTGAGTCTTATGAAATATTAGAGGCCTTATAAGAAATCTAATAAACTTAGAGAACAAAAGAGGCTTTTGAGGCAGTGACTGCTTTTAGCTTCTACAACATTAGTGATACTTACTTGTCTTATTGAAGTGTCACAAGATTTAATGTACGCTATCAACTATAAACTAATCAAAATATGACATGATGTGCTTTAATAAATAAAATATTTTACTTGTGGTACAAGCTGTAATATCGCCAATAGAATAACAGCCCACAAACATAATAAATCACAAGCAGTTGCTATCACAATTGTGGGAAATTTGCTATGTTTGTAGAATTGTTAGATGAAAGCTGCAGATTTGAATGTTACTTAAGCAGTATCACATGTGATGTGGTCATAGACATGAGGGCGATCCACTGATGACATACTGATGATGCGGATTGATACTTATAATTAGGTTTGCCCATGCTGTTATGCTCTATATCACCACTTGTGGAATGTTTCTCATCCAATTAGATTACTCAGCCGGAACTGCTGTATAAAAGAGCAATAAAACATGACATATTGCTCTTATAGGCAAAGAATCTTCATGAGTGGTGACAATAATTTTGCAATGTGTTGGACTGCATAAGGCCTCCTAATTGATAATCTTCCTATAACAACATGCCAGGTACTGTTAAGGATTTAAGGATTTAAAAAAAAAAAGAAGAACAGTAAGTCCCCTACATACAAACATTTAAGTTACAAGCCTTGGATGATAAGAACATGCATTTGAGCATGTTCCATCATGGAAGTTAGATGACCTGTCTGGGTTACATTGTCAGGTGCATGTAGCGTGCATCCGAGTATGTCCGGAAGCAAGTGTAAAAGCAGTGACGAGGAAACTGGCTCTGCTAAGAAGCACCAAGCAATGGAGATGTCATGCACACTCGCGGCGCGACCGGCACTAGGACCCAGAAGTAGTAAGGTCGTGAACCAGGAAGCATAAAAGCAGACAAGATGGCGCTTCTCATCGCTCAGTCATTGAGTTCGCCCATGTCGGTCCAGATTGTTCTTCTGCCATTTTGTGAGTACTCACTTTCTTGGGTTTACTTTCTGATTTGAGTGTGTGTTTTTAGGACGCAGATAAAATTTGTGTTTTTCCCTTGCTTCCCTTCTGTGAGAGTCCTTAGACTAATTCGCGTGGTTATCCTGCCTACTCGCTTGCTTCCGCGTTTGGGTTTACCATCCACACTACAAAGGGCTAACCGCTAATCGCTAAGTCTTCTGATCATCCCGGGTTAGTTCGTGACAGAATGACTGAGCCACGAGCGGTAAACCCAGCGGATCACTCGCACCTTTGCGATGTGGTGAACCGGCACGCCGAGCTAATCGACAAGCTAACCGAGAGCTCGCTACTCTTCGCCGGAGCGTCCAAGACGTCGCGGCAATGCTCCGCGAGGTGGCGGAGCTTCGGCGGGAGAACGCGGATCTTCGCGAGGCTATCGCTAGCGCGGCTAGCCGGCCGCCCAACTTCTGATGTTTTTCTCTCTTTTCCAGATAAATGGGATGGCACGGACGGGAAGTGTAGTGTTTTTCTAACTGCATTAGATCTGGTGTTCGAGTTTAATTCCACCAAATACTCCAATATCCAATTTCACCTCAGCTCCATCTCATCTCCACCCGTCATTCTCGGATACCCTTGGCTTCTACAACATGACCCTCTCATCTCCTGGACTCAAAACCGGATCTTAAGTGGGGGCCGACCTGTACCGAACTCTGCCTGCGGGCTCCGGCTGGGACGTGCTCTAGAGAGTCCGAGGCCCTCGACCTCGACACCAACGCCATCCCCGCCGCCTATCGGGACCTGGCTGAAGCTTTCTGTAAGAGACGCGCCACCCACCTGCCTCCTCATCGCCCTTACGACCTGGCGATAGATCTCCAGCCGGGTTCTGTCCCTGCCCGCGGCCATCTCTACTTGTTGTCCACCTCTGAGACGTAGGCGATGGAGGAGTATGTGTCCTCCGCTCTCCGCCAAGGCACCATACGGCCCTTCTCATCGCCTGCCGCCGCGGGATTCTTCTTTGTGAAGAAAAAAGGCGGCAACCTACGTCCATGTGTCGATTATCGGGGGCTCAACAACATCACTATTAAAAACCGACATCCTTTGCCTCTTACCAACTCAGCCCTGGACGCCCTCTCTGGTGCCACCATTTTTACAAAGTTGGACCTCCGGAGCGCCTACAACTTGTTTTTTATGAAAGCTTAGTTATCCCTTTTGGACTCTGCAACGCACCAGCTGCCTTTCAACAATTCATAAATGACGTTCTCAGAGACATGTTAGGCCGATGGGTACTTCAACGGTTTCTCGGGTTTGCGAATTTTTTTTATCGTCGCTTTATCCGGGACTACAGTACGGTTGCAGCCCCTTTAACTGCTCTGACCCGCCCATCATCTCATCACTTCAACCTCAACTCCACTGCCATCTCCACCTTCCACGAACTTTGCCGTCGACCACTGCACCCATTCTCCTCCACCCAGATGCAAATAAACCGTTCGTTGTGGAGGTGGACGCTTCGGATGTGGGCGATGGGGCTGTCCTCTCCCAACGAGGTCCAGACCAGAAACTACACCCTTGTAGTTTCTTCTTCAAAAATTTTTACCCCACTCAGCAGCGAAACGGGGTAGGGGACCGCGAGCTGCTGGCTATAAAGTGGGCGACACTGGCTCCAGAGAACCATTTATCGTCTGGACCGATCACCAAAACCTCATCACCATCCGGAATCTAAAACAGCTTAACCCAAGACAGGCGCAGTGGGCACTGTTCTTCGAACACTACAATTTCCATCTGTCCTACAGCCCGGGGTCCAAGAACACCAAGGCTGATGCTCTCTCCCGACAACATGAGGAAGACGTCCCCCGGGCGGACCCCGCGCCTGTCCTCCCTCCTTCCAAGATCATCGCTCCACTCCGTTGGGAAATAAAAACAAGGGTTCGCCAAGCACAGGCGGCGGAGAACGAACCGGCAGGTGTGCCACCTGGACGACTCTACGTACCCAACGCTGTACAAGCTGAAGTCATCCAGTGGGGTCATTCTACTCCTCTTTCGGGGCACCCGGGCACACGCCACCTTCTGGTGGCCATCCATGGCCACGGACATCAATGAGTTCATCCAGGCATGCCCAGTGTGCGCCAGGGCCAAGGAAACGAACCAACCAACACCCGGGGAACTCCAACCGCTCCTCGTTCCCCGCCGGCCTTGGACGCACATTGCCATTGACTTCATCACGGGTCTGCCGGCCTCAGAGGGAAAGAACACCATACTAACCATCGTGGATCGATTCTCCAAAGCTGTGCATTTGGTGGCCCTTTCCGGACTCCCGTCAGCTAAACAAACCGCCGAGCTGATATTAGAGCACGTAGTCTGTCTGCATGGGTTCCCAAAGGACATCGTCTCGGACAGAGGGCCCCAGTTCACT
>JAOVVA010000036.1:8218018-8253143 GCA_028565275.1 Leiocassis micropogon | reverse complement strand
AATATTTTTTTTTGCATGTTCCGGTTCGACCTTCGTATTTTTAAACATATGGAAACCCTTTTTGATCCATGGAAAAGTATTGAGCAGTATTAAACATCTGAATAAATAAACATTTCAACTTGACCTACCTGTTAATTCCTGACTTGCAGGTAATTTGAAAGTTGTAATCGCCTGGTTTGGGAGCGCTGAAGATCAGATCAATTTCCAACGTCTGCTGAGGGAGCAGCGTGCCAAAACCATCATTAGGCTGGATATCAATGAACTACACAAAAGAAATAATGGGATCAGACAATCAGAAACTCTTGCAGGCTTTGTGGGAGATCATGAATTCATGTAAACCATGTCATTCACAGTCTCCCGGTTTTGTTATTCCTTTGCATCTTGAATCAGTTTAATAAAATGCAGACTAAATATACATAGAAAATATTTTCTATTTGAACTAATATAAGAGTATATCTGCAAAATTGCATGGTTAGTGATGATACAGGAATTTTAAGATACACATGAGGTCAGGAAAACACTTGGCATCGCATTTGTGCAAAGAGATATACCTTCTACCCCTATCCTATAAAGCTTTCCAGAAACAGGCAATTTAGTGGCAGATGGATTTTTCCCCTTAGTGAACCCCTCTACACAGGGTGCCGGGACACTGCCCACAGTGGAAATTTTTATGCTGAGGTGGTCAGTTTATGAAAAAAAGCTCAAAGGCATGTGCCATATCGTTGACATTTACAATGTGTCCTCTTTTTGGCTGTAGATGTCAGATAAAGGCTGGATTCAAAGCCATTTTGTCTTGCTGTAACGACTCTTTTCTTTGCATCCCAGTTTCTACAAAATATGTCAACAAATATGCAGTGTGCCTCATGTTTGGAGGACTACCTAAAGAGACATTTCAAAAGATGCAAGCATTCTAAATGTTCTACACAGAAGAAACATGAAAAAGAAATAGCCCTGGGCTATTCTACCCCATCTCAATTGGGTCATTGTACCCTACAGACTTCTGCAAGTATTGGTGTAGCCCAACCAAAACAGCTGCCATAGCACTTTTACTATTGCCTAAGATATGAGTTGACCCAGTGATGTAATGGATTATATCAGCTGTAAAACTGCTTTCCTAACAGTTTTGTTTTAAAATTGTAATGATAGCAACCAAATAGCAGCATTCTATGACCAAAAAATGGTTGGACCAGATGACCCAGCTGGGCCATTATACTCCACATTCCTCTACTGTATTATTATTGTACAGTCCTGTGCAAATCTCTTGAGCCATCCCACATTTCTTCATATTTTGCTTCTAAAGAGCCAGACTTTCTTGTATTTTAATTCAGTCTTAAGGAATCGTTTCTCAGGCTTCCTGAATTTCTTTTTTTAGTTTAGATTTTTTGGCTGATGTTTTTGGCTCTCATTTTCAGTCCAGTCCCTATACCTGACTTTTTTCAGAGGAATAATTTTAGTTTGTTAAGCCACACAAGGCTCTATGAATCATTCAAGCAAAATAATATCTAACTTACGCGGTATCCTAGATACCATGGAGTTACTCATATTTCCACAATTATACCAGAGAAATAACATTGGGAGGGATTTAAACATTTCTCTGCATAATTACATTATTCATGATATAAACATTTTACTGTCTGTCACAGCATCATGCAAAACTGGCTAGAGTGCTTTTTTTCGGATAAATTTAGCGCTTTTTCCCTCGACGTGGGTGTGGCTATACGCGTCACTCAACAGAGCCAATCAACACTATACTTTACAAAGTATCTGGAAGACACAGAAACATCAGTAATGCACCTACAAGCTGCCACAATCCTTACCAAACAGAAATAAAAGCGCAACACAGCATGGCTTACTAATAAAAAAAGGCAAGTAGACTATGAAAACTAAATCTTCAAATATGAATGAACAGATCAATGTATGTTTATTCTTCCTGCAGGAAGTTTAAAACCATACTTTGGTATTTGCCTGAAGTTAATCTTGCGCCATAAATTAAATCTAAATGGGCAGTGGAAGGGAAGTTATAAGCAGTTATGTGGCAAATTGCAAATTGCAAATTTTGATAGCGTACTGTGCATACGTGAAACTGTGGGCACGTCTTAAATCGACCGCTGGACAGAATTTAATGAAACTTTTGCTGTACTGAGATGTCTGCCTGAGGCTTAACCTGCACCTTAAGTGAAATCAAAGTGTTGATTAAAAGTGATGTTATGAACAGTTATATGCTGGATTTAATAATCTACTTTAAAATAAGCTACAAATAAGCTACCTGATCAATATAAACACCTGCACCAAGCAATGATTAGAAAAGCTTAACTGAATATTTTTACTGGGATTTGTTCATATTTTCACCACTAAAATAACAGCGCTAAAGTGGTATAAGTGAATTTTAACATGCAGGGATCATTTTAAGACAAAACTTAATCCTTATCCGATCTACTTTTTCAATTTGTAATTCACTCTGTGATTAACGAACAGGGAGCATATTTGGCTGATGACAAAAGAAGTACAACTTAACATAAATAGGACGCAAGATTAAACACAGCTTAAACTTACAAAAAAAAATTTCTTTGAATTAATGAGTTAGGCAGAGAATTCTGGTGTAGCTGTAGCTGAAGGTTTTAGCTTTAACCTTTTAACTACTTCTAAAAACTGTAACCGTCAATGACAAATTACAAAACAAAAGACTACTAAGAATGAATTAAAAAAAGATTGAAATAATCCTCCAACAGGAGTCTAGTATAATGTTGGTATATGAATAGTCTCAACTGCAATCACATTATAGACTGCAAATGTGTTACAGCTTTTTTTGGATGCTTATAAAATAGCACTTGATCCAATCTACTATGTACAAAATGATGTGCCTGCAGGATGTTTCATTCACTGTGCTTCCGAGAGTAGAAAATGTGCCCACTGTTTAAAGGATAATCTTACCAAGCACACATCTGCTACAGTTTCAGCTCACTAAATAAGAGCAGTTCCTAAGTTTATGTTTGAGAGCAGTATCTCCAGCAATCTTAATCCTTGTCAATTGATATTCAAGTTTTAATTTTAAAACATAATTAAATTTTATTTAAAAAAAGTCTTTATTTAGTGATTTAAAGTATTCTTAGAACTTTAAATATTTAGACTATTTTACTAGCCTAGGGATGTGTTTGTAAACTAAAAACACTTCCCTACGTTGATGTGTATAAGAGGACAATGCTGTACCACCCTGCACACACCTCTTGCTGCCTGAGTATCACAAAAGTCTGTACTGTAGTTGGTTTGTGGTCTGAACAGAATACCAATATTATTGATTTCTGTATATCTCCTCACTACTTGTGCCTAACTCCACTATTAATATGTCCCTAAATATCTATTATACAGAATACTATTGACACAATATATAGTGGGACATTTCTATTACACTAGGGTACAAATATTTTACATAATAAAAGTCTGACCCTTTTGTTGTCAAATGGCATCAGTTGCTTACACATAGATATGTGACAGCTGGAACATATTTCCTCAAAAAGTGTTTGCAGTGTGTGATTTCAGAGAGCCAGAAATAGAGACTGTGTAAAACGCTTCACATTAGTAATGCCTTCAGGCTGGTCTATCAGTGAAAATGAGTGTAGCCCTATTTCCAGTGTGCTCTAATAAAACAGCAGCACACTTGATGCATATCAGAACCAGTACTCATAACCATCATAATCATCATAATTGTCTTTTTGTTTACAGACTTTTATTTTTTTATATAAATTTTTTATATACAAGTACAAATACTGGAATATTTGATTAGTACTCCATATTTACCTTGGGAATGCCCACAAAACCGAAGTCCTGTGGCAATAAAGAGAGGTTGGTGAGACGTACGGTGGTCTGAACAGACTCGAAAACGGTGCAGTGGCCAAAATCCACCTTGGTATGGTCAAACGTCAAATCAGAAGTGGTCACAATCGCATGGACAGTGAAGAGAACAGGCTTTACCTATTGGGAATTTATCTTATTAGCCTTATTATTTCATGGATTCCTCCAAATATTACACTGCTCATTAGAAAAGTAAAATTAGGAGATGTCCATAGATTAATTCAACACTGAATATATACAGAATTATTTAATATTTTATATTAAATCTCAGAAGGGTGCTGAAGTCAAACTGGGATGTGTGATGAAATTTCCTGCAAGTAAAACCGATTGACATTTGCAGAAGGCTTCAAGCATAGTACGGTGATGAGACTCTAAGCCGCAGTAAAACATTTGAATGGTGCAAAATGGGGCATTAGTGTAGCAGGGGATTATATACAGAAATAAAGGTTTTTTTTTTCTTCTCACAACTGTGTTCTTTTATTCTGCACAATCAAAAGTCCCGGTTTGACCTGAATGCCCCTTGTAAATATTTCAATGTGATATATAATTCTCAGATAAAACAGATGTCACAGTAAATTTTCTTTGGCTTCTGCTTTACTTACCTTGTTTACGTAATGGCACTTATTTATAGATTGAAAGAAAAGGAGGGAGGCAAGGTGAGAGTGTGAGAGTGAGAAGCTGTGTGCTGATCAACATTTGTGTTGATTTTAAACATCAAAGTGCTGTGACGTCACTATACTTGTGTGAATTTTTTAGATGTTACCTTGAGTCAGAAGGACAAGAAGGTAGGAATTGTAACAAACATATGAGTGACAAATCAAGAATCAATGCCAATCAATAAGTTGTTCTCTTGGCGATGACATTCTATGATCGAAAGGTTCTATCCTGACAGGCGTGTCCTCTTCGAGGATGACTCTGCCTCTGTCAACAGGGCACGAGCTCTCAGTGAACCGTTTGAAGAGGATGATGTAATCATATGGTACGGTTTTTACAGCCACTAGATCTCAACCCAGTTGAACATATAGAATAGAATAGAATAGAATAAAAATGTGTAAAATGTCCTGAGGAATTTGGCTCACAAAGAGAAGGGGCTCCTTATAAGGTCCTGGAAGATCCTCATCAAGTGTGTATGTGTATCTGTGTATTTGTGTACGTGTGTGTGTGTGTGTGTGTGTGTGTGTGTGTGTGTGTGAAAGAGTGAGAGAGAGAGCATGTGTGTATCTGTGTGTATGGTTTTGAGAATTTGCCATGGCCAATGTTTTGGTCAGGAACACAGGTTTGAGCACAGCATGAGTCCTGGCCTGGAAGCTGAATCTGAGTGGGTGATAGGACAAGCGGATGATGTTAGATCCTGTTCGCCATGGATGGTGTGGTGGAGGGGGGCTTTTTTTGGAAAGGGAAAGTTAACCAGAATCCAGGTCGAGGGATTATGGAAGCCACTCCTGCATTCTTACTGATTCTGCTATATTACTCAATACACAGCTATTAAATAAGCAGGGCTATAAAAAGCAATGCATACAGAAATATTTATAGCATCTTGTCTTAAAGCAATACAGCAAGGTAAACTCAGTCCTAAAAGAAAGAAAGAGAGAGAGAGAGAGAGAAGGCAGCCATGATCTATTTTTGACTATTTGCCCCTACCTGATCAGCCACCTGTATATTCAGAGGTACCTCCAGGACTCCTGTGTCCTGGTCAAAGAAGGACTTGGCGTCCTCTGGCAGGCTACATCTATCAAAGAGACATGAAAGACAGGACAAAAATAAACATAGTATTTGTGTAAATGTACTGCTGATGTGACCAGAATTAAAGTTAGACTTGCCTAGTCAACAGTCATTCTTTAAACTTCATATCTGTACATTTTTGCTATATTTCTATTCATGAAAAAAAAAGACAAAAATACTAATGTAAATGTCTGAGATTTTTCAGCTAAACATCAGCCATGCAGGAATATTAACCAATTTTATAAAGTGGACACGATGATCTGTAGCAGATATCAAAGCTAAGCGCGAGGGAGAGAGAGAGAGAGAGTGAGAGAGAAAGAGAGAGAGAGAGCAAGAAAGAGAGACAGACAGTGTGAAAGACAGGACTGTACAGAGAGCGAGGGAGAGAGAAATAAATAGAGCAAAACCAGAGATGCATTAGTAGTTCCACGTAGTCCAAAGGCTCTACCATGTGAGAGCATGGTAACCATGGTGATTGTGGGTGTAAGGCGCAGCGGAGTGGGATTTAGAGAGGGACACGCAGTCAAATGTCAGATTATGTAATACAATAGGCTCCGCTCAGTGATAATATGTCTAAATTAAACACCCTGTGGAGTACAAAAGCTGCTAAAGGCCAAACATAAAAACAGGTTAAAATGCTTAATTAGATTTTTTTGTTGTTGTTTTTGTGAAAAATAGAAACATAGGTATAACATGTGAGCAATAAGCTATATTTGACAACATAGTTAAAATAGATACAAGTCTCTATTCCTTATATAGAAACAGTGTAAACATCCCGTATTGGTTCATACATACTATTCTTCTAAATGCTTCGTATAAACAGGAGATTACTTCTTTTCTCTGTGCCAGAGCTCCATGAAATAATTGGAATTATTTTTTCCCTTTGGAATTTTCTATTTCTTTTTTTGGTCGTTAAATAACTGATCTTAAATGTTCTGAATTCCTCTTTAATCATGCAAAACCTCCATTTATAATGAGCAGGGCAATGAGCAGGGCTAATAAAACTCAGTTCTTTTCTTATTTGAAATCTAGCATTTAACAGTATAGTATTATCCAAACACACCCAAGCATTAAAGCCTGGTGTAATCCTGCACATTACACCTAATGCTAAAGCGTTAAGTGGAAACTAGTTCTCTGCCTTTCATGTTTGAGAATCTCCTCCCAAATAAAACCAATTGGGCTGAAAAATATTCTGCTCAAACAGGGTCGCTTTATTATATATGTATACCACTGTAAAAAAAAAAAAAGAAATACAAAATAAAAAACACTATGAACTTTACAGCCCTTTTACAGATGAAATAGATAATAAACCTTGTGTACACCAACAATATACCAAATGCCCATCTTATTAGTGGCGAAATAAAGACTAAATCAAATCCAATAAATGTACAGTATTATTACCAATAAGTATGTTTTCCGTTATGCTAAACTGATTTAATGATCTAAACTGAATTTAGGTGTTCCCAGTCTAGGATCTATGTGCCATCCTTGCTACCATCTGAGACACTGGTGTTATCAATCCCACACTAGCACCGATTTATTTAAGGAATCGCTTGTTCTCGGTTAATGGAGTCTCGGTGGGAGCGTCACTCCTGAATTAGCTTGGCGTGGTGCTGCGGAAAAGCCTTGCAGGGCGTCACATGGCCCATCTGTCGGAAAAAAAACAGGCTTGTAGCACAGTTTTGGCTTCTGATATGAAAGCACCCCATGCTAAATTCCAAATGATCAGTATAATTCCATTTGCTTTATTGCATTATTAAAAAAAACTATTGCCTAATCCCAGTCGCTGGAACCAGTTTAAAGACAAACGTCTTTGAAAGGCAGAGTTAAGGCTTGTATGAAGTTCAGTGCTCATTACTTTTTTATTGACTCTATTTAAATCACCTATATTTGATCATTTTCAGGAAATGTGTATGAAACCGTGTTAAATACAGGGAAGTGAAAATGATGCCTATATGTTTTTTTTAAATAATATTTTATTATACACTTCCTATTCTTTATCTTTTAATTACAGTCCATGACATATCTAACAAGGAGGGAACATTCATAGAGCAGTCCTTTAAGTTTGCTACTAGCCAAGAACAAAAGTAGGAGCATCTTGTGTTTCAAGACAAACACATATTGTATACTCTTTGCTGATTCATTATTTATTGCTATGTAACTATAAGACGAACAGTTGCTTACAGCTACACTATACTGACTAGTTTCTCTTGAGAAAGAAGCTGTGCATACCCGAGTTTCAGGAGTTGAGTGAGCAGTTGGGGGATCACTGAAAAACTGAAAACACACTTGACAAAGGGATTATGGAGAGTTTTGTGTTTGGGGGAACAAATGAATGTTTTTTTTACTGCTTTCCAGTAGAAATGACTCCTTTCTTCAGGCTCTTTTACTCATCATTTTGAATTAGTGTTTTGAATTAGGCTAACCTGAAATCTGTCCCAGTAGTAATATGTGGCATGGTTTACTAAATGGTTTAATAAAGCCTCTGATTAACTAAGTTTAAAGCTGACATCTGACCAAATGTGCTATTAAGATTAGTTGTGAAAAGCCATGTGACTGGAAAAAAAGGCTTTCTTACCTAGCAATATAATAAACCCAAAAAGAAATCATACATTTGAAATCTAAAACAATATATACAAGTTTAATCTAACTGACTAATTTTATGCTATTTCTATTGTATGCTAATTTATGCTACATTTCTATCCTAATGGAAGTGGTCAGTCCCAATGTCATGAAGACTCACTGAATGGTTTGATGAGTATAAAAATGATATAATGATCTTAATGTCTTCACACTCACCGCATCTCAAATAAACTATATATAAATGGGAGATTCTGGATAGATGAGTTAGGCAGCAATCTCCACCACCATCATCATCATCATCATCATCATCATCACCACCATTTGAGGGTAGAATATGCTTTATCCCTTCAGAATAATACATCTGCAGCATCTATGCCAAGGTAAACTGAAACTGTTCTAGCAGTTTGCAGTGGTCCAACAGACACTATTCTGTTGTTAACTTTAATATTTCAGTTCCTTGTAACTTTTCTACTTCACTTTCTCACCACTGAGAGTCTCACACAGTGGGCAGTTCATCAATCAATAATACAGGATTTCTTTTGTTGATCTGTTACTGCGTTGTGGTTACCTGGGCAGGAATTTGAGCTGGGCTCGAAAGTTGGACTTTGCCTGAACATAACCAGTTTTAGGCAGGATGTCCAGGTGATTCTTCAGCTCCTTACACACTTCGAATGTCAATCTGAGTGCCGTGCTGGCCCTGGAATACAGAAACACTCATATGTAAATGGCCTGATTTTAATTGATTTTGGGACATCCTCTATGTCCCATGAGATTTAGGGAACAATCTTGCTGTTCTTTTAAAAACAAAGCACATGCATAATTCTTATTATTAGTACTATTATAACAACAATTATCCTAGGTGGCACAATGAGTTTAGTCCATTAGTCCATTGTTTTAGTCCATTAGCTCTGAGAGTACTTCAGATAAGCCACTTTTCCTAAACACCATTCAGTACCTCTGTTTATTTGTATAAAGTCCAGCAGCTGTGCTCTGTGTTTTTTGTGTAAAAGCTGTAACACATACAGTACAGTACATATGCTTCACTTGTACAATAAAAAAAACATACACTTTTTCCCAGCAAGCCGAGCAATAGTAATATGAATAGCTCAAACCAGAGTACACACGATCCATCTGAATAGACGTTCATAGCCTCACATGATGTACAGTGTTCCATTTTCTCACCATTTTTGAGGTGACCCAAATGTTATGAGAAATCCACTTTGCGGCAAAAAGCTTTTAGATTAAGGAATATAAATGGGCTCTATGACAGAAATGTTCTCCATATAATTCTGACTACACACACCTACTACTGCAATGGCATCATGCCAACAAATGACTGACTCAATGTCACCAGATGTTTTTGTTATTTCCTAGCTTATGTAAATGGTTGTGATTTTACTCAAGTAGAGGTCTAAAAACGTTAGTTCAGACTTCAAGTATAATTTGCAATCTTGTAATTAGGGAGAGCAACTGGCTCAGATTGTTGTTGTTGTATACATACTGTAGATCAGCATTGATAACTATTCAAATAAATATTTTCTGTGTGTTTGTATTATGACTATGTAAATAAGTACTTGTACAGTGTCCTTCAAGCTCAGTAGTTTCTCAAGGGAAGAAGAGATGGGATATTTTAATGAGGCGCCAGAAATTCCCTGACATTGCACTATGCTGTCAGCACTTACTATAATTTTCAAGCCTTCAGTAAAGTGACCTACATAGTAGAAAACTCAACAGATGTGCTTGTGCCACAGGCAAGGGCAGCAGCAGTCCATGGATATAAATGGAAAACTTTAATGGTACACTACGCCCTAGTCACAGAGCTACTCCTGAGATGTTTCAGTCACTGCAGTACCCCAGTTGGTTTAAACACTTACTGTCACATACAATTTCGTTCCAGCATGCCGCGTCTATAGTTTTGTCTCAGCAGGACACACTCTGTGCTTTATCTTGCTCTAATTTTAATACTTCCTTTGATTGGCTTGCAATTTCTCACCTCTGACAGGAAAAAGGCAAAGAAAATGGCCCAGCAAACTTTCTACATTTTAAAGCAATGCTGAAGGCGTCCAAAATATGCAATAATCTGATTTGAACGGTTCATTTTGAGATGTGTCTGCTACTCATGATCTGCAAAGACTTCATAAACGGCTCTAATCCTAAACTAAACATAAATCCCAAACATAAACTTCTCCTTTGCAGTAGAGGTAAGGTTTTGCTTTCCTCGGATGGTCCTCATAAGAGCCAGTTTCATCATGGTGCTTGATGGGTTTTACAAAAGCACTTGACACAATACTGTTCTTGCAGTAACTATTCCAGAACAGCTGACTTTCATGTCTTAAAATAACAACTGACTGTTGTTGTTTTTGTTGTTGTTGTCATTACATAATTACCTATTATCATAATTTCATGTAATTTCATAGTTGTGAAATCCCCAGTATTGTTGTAGAATGTAGAAAATAGATGACTAAACCAAAACAAAGAAGTTTGCAAGTGATCCCAAAATTGTGTGGTAGTGTACTGTATACAGTATTTTACAGTACATTAAGGCATTTGGATAAGATGCTCTTATCCCGAGCGACTTACGAACTAAGTACCATCAGTCAAACAATGCTGGGACTTTTTTTTATGGGGTGGGTGTGGGGGGGACTTGGTATAATAAGCCCAAGCATTGAAGAAACAGATGCGTCTTAAATCGTCATTTAAAGATTGCCGAAGACTCAGCTGTACGGACATCTAAAAGAAGTTAATTCCACCATCTGCAATAGGTTCCAGAACACAAAAGAGTCTAGATGCACGTCTTCCTCGATCCCTGAGGACCAGCCGAGCAGTGCTGGAGGATCGGCGGAAACGTGGTGCAGTGCGAGGTGTGATTAGAGCTGAGAGGTAAGTGGGTGCTGGGCCATTTTAAACACCAGGGTTTTGAGTTTTGATTCGGGCAGCTAAAGGAAGCCAGTGAAGGGAGCAGAGAAGTGGGGTGGTGTGGGAGAACTTGGGAAGGTTGAAAACGAGATGTGCAGCTGCATTCTGGATCAGCTGCAGAGGACAAATGGTGGACAGAGGCAGACCTGCCAGGAGTAAGTTGCAGTAGTCCAACCTTAAATATATATATATCACTTCAGGATTTAGGATTATAGGAGTATTTGCTATAGAACACTGACCATAATTAAGTTAATTAAACTCATGATCACTAATGTAAGCCTTCTTGTTGCAACCAAAACACATGCTTTTATGGAAACATTTTTCTATCTCGAACACACAAAGCTTAAAAAAGGTCCCACTTTTGAGTTAAGTTAATGTAGCATAGTTCTTGCAGCTTGTTTCCAGTTAATTAAAGACTCTATAGAATGTGCAAAAGCATATATCTGCTATAAAACCCATAGCTGCATGATAAAATATACAATTGTGCTGAAATTTGTTTGTTTGCATACCTTGGCAGAATTTGCAAGATGTGTATCAATTTTAAAAAGAATACATGAGTAAGAAGGCAAAACACATTTCTTTTATTTCATATAGGACTCAGGTTCATATGTAAGGCTAAGAGAATGAGACAATCATCAAACAAAACGTGAAAAAAAATGGAAATAATCTCAGTTTCAAAGTTTGTATACCTTTAGTTCTTAATATATGATGGCATGCAGTCATCTGTAATAAGTGTGTTATTACAATATATTGTACGGCATGATTGTATTCTATTGTATTGAATGCATGAGGTCCTTAATTCTCTCAGGTGGTATAGCTGCCCATTCTTCTTGGCAAAATGCCTCCAGTTCCTGTAATTATTTTGGTTGTCTTGCATGAGCTGCACGTTTAAGATCTCCCCAAAGTTGATCAATGATATTGAGGTCAGGAGACTTTGATGGCCCCTCCAGAACCTTCACATTTTTCTGCTGTAGCCACTGGAGGATTACCTTGGCTTTGTACTTTGGATCTTTTACATGCTGCAACATCCAAGAACATCCCATGCACAACTTTCTTGCTGTATAATGCAAATTGGCTACCAATATTTTCTGATAACATGCTAAATTCATCTTGTCATCAAATTTGACTAACTTCCCTGTGCCACTGGAGCTCACACAGCCCTAAAACTTAAGAATTCCACCACCATGCTTTACAGTGGAGATGGTGTACATTTTACCATAAACGTAACTATAAAAATTTATTTTAGTCTCATCACTCCATATGACTCTGCTTCATAAGCTATAAGACTTATCTAGGGGCTGGCTGGGGTACAGCAAGCAGGCCCTTTTGTGGGATGGGCAAAGTAACGGCTTTCCCCTGGCAACTGGATCACGCAGCCTGTATTTCTCAAGTTATTTGTGAGGTTTTTCTTTGCGTCCCAAACAATTCTTCTAGGGTGAAATCTTTCTTGGTCTATCTGACCGTGGCTTAGTATCAACAGAACCTTTTATTTTCCACCTCTTTATCAGAGTTTGACCAGTACTGATGGGCATTTCCGATTTTTGAGATTATCATGTTTTAAAAAGGAGTGAAATTACTATCTGATAATTAATGATTTCACATGACCACTATCCTTTAATAAGATTTTTTTTTTTAATTATCTGTCATATTTTCCAAATAGTTTAACATTTTCTTTCAGGGTATGGAAAGACTTTTGAGCTGTATGCCCTAAAATATGTTGTCATTTTAATGACTATTATTTTGTTCCCTTATTTTCAGATTGGAATCTATCCATATTTAAGTATGCCAGAAGATTCCAAAGAAATTTTAAAGAAGAGGACTGTGTCAGAGAAAAACAGCCAGGAATTTTGAAATTCCCCTTTTGAAAAACATCTTTTTGCAGTTGAAGTTCTGCTGAGAACAGCCCCCTCTTATTCTGTGCATCAGCAAGTTGCTCTTATAGGCTCTAATGTCAACATAAAATTAATAATGTATTAAAAGCCAAACCTTACATGCTTAAAAATGTAAAAATTTTGGCTCAAACATTCTATCATAAAACCATGCATATCTATTTTTTGTCTCTTAAAAAGATTCGTTTCGAATCTTAAAAAAACTAAATTAATTTTCTCTGTTAAGACTGCATTCAGATGATACAAATACAGCTCTCCCTTCATGGACATTCCAATCATCGACAAGTACTGAAATAAAGCTGAAGTTGGTAAAGGAATAGAGATTAAGATAATGATACATGTGCAACATAACACTTTCTCCTTGTCTAATTTGTCTAATCTAATGTAATCTAATTTCCTGTGAGTGACTTACTACAAAAACACATTCAAAACATAAGTTGAAATTTTTAACATATTCTTGATACTAAATATCATATTAATAATATAAAACAAAACTGCAGACTGATTTCATCTCATGCATGAGGTGTATTCATGGCGTTTTGCAAAATCATGCAAAAAATAACAAAACACACTTACTGTATATGACCAAAATAATTTTAACATAATAGTTTGGGACTATTAATCCCAAATCTAAAAGTGTTCCTATTAAAGGTGCCAGTGAGTGTTTGTGCTGTATATATTTTGTGCTGTATATATAATGTATATTCCCACCTAACCTGAACCAGGCAGGAAAAAATGCCCCCAAAAATCTCTTCGGTGAATAATAAAACAGTAACGTCCCTTTTCCCTTCAAAGCCGGTGCTAAATTTGCCACAGAAGCTAGAGGTAACAACAAGAAGATAATTATGTAAATGAGTTGGGGTTTTTAAACTTTAAGCCTAATTGGACAAATCCATGCTAGCCATTGTTTTCTCTATAAAGCATCTCTATGTTGTCCTAATGGTTCCCAATAAAGTAAGGCTCATCCAATAAACAACTAAACACCGCAAATGTCAGACCTGTATTTAATTTTAGCCAAAACCTGCACTAGGAAATATATTCTAACATATAAAAATATCACTGTAAATATCATGAAGGATACAATAATTATTGACGCATTATAAAGTATTATTAAATTCCTTCAACATTTCAATACAAGGCAGCAGGGAATAAAACGAAAGCAGTCCAACTATGGCTATATAGTCATCACGAGCTCTTCATTTATGTCTTTATTTTCTAATTCTATAATTATCTGTATGCATATACAGTAGAAGGGAATACTGTATATACAGACATACTTTTTTTTGCACCTTCAAAAATATTTTTGTAATAAAAAAACTTATTGAACCTTGAATTGTTAACACACTACATAAACAGAATGTGATCAGCATTTAAACAGCATTGAATATATATACATACATACATAAAGAATATACAATTTACTGGAGATGTGATCTGTGTTATTCTTTGTTCCTGAATGGAGCAAAAAAAAACACCCTCTATGCTCTTGCAGCACTGTCACTTTCAATCCTTAATAGGTCCATAGGATGAACTGCTATAAGTCTCTGAATATTCTTAGTATATACAGTCTGTGAGTGTTTTTGTCTATATACCCTGGCTCTATTACACACTGCCAAAAGTCCAACGATATTATCCTTTTTTTTTTTTTTACTGTATTCCACATTTGCACTGACGTAGTACAGTCTAAAAAGCTGCTGCTGTCAACCCACTTAGTAAATATGCAGCACTGAGAGGAAAACTCATACACATACACACACGCAAACACAGTATATCTATATTAAGACTCCTGCGGACCAATATCAAAAGGAGTGCACAGCTCATAGAGGGAGGACATGAAAAAGGAGCAATAGAAAAAAAGAAAAAAGAAATGGACCCAAGGATTGCTCCAAACTCATGGGTTTGTGTGTGTGTCAACTGGGAGAAGTGGGTTGTGTTTGTGGACGTGGGTTTATGTTTTTGCAGTGTACATTTGTGTGGGTGTGTGTAACTGCGTAAAAGATGGAGGGTGTGTACAGTACGTGTGTGTGTGTGAGAGTGTTTGTGTGTGCACGTGGGAGGGGTTGTCAGTAAGAACGCCTGTTATACTAGGCAGAGATGACGGGATGAAGGGTTTGTTCTAAGCCGCTTTCAGAAAGCACTGAGTTCCATGTCAACGTTTTCTCTCAGAGTGTTTGAGTTCAGCTGATTCCTTTTGCGCGAATTCGAATGCTTTAATCACGTGATTCACGTGTAGACTCTCGCAAACCTGTTTTAGTGAGAGCTCTGAATCCTTTTTTAGCACTGTTTCCTGCGAGTAAACATACATCACATGGGTGTTGTGAAGTGAATCAATGACGAGGGTGGGCTTTGTTTAGAGGTGGGCATGCACATTCTCACTCACACACACACACATACACACACACACACACACACACACACAGAGGCAAACATGCACAAAACACGCTCACCCACATAACTACCTACAGTAAGACTATAAATAACACACAGTAGACACTGGGCATTAGTCACCAGTTGTGTAAGATACATAACAATAAAAGGATTTTAAAAATTATTATTATTTTTGCATTTCCTGTGTGAATCTTCCATAAATCTACTGAATATTTAAAACACAATAATGTAAAACAAATAATGCTAATATTTTTATGGAAAGAACATATCTGTTGTATTTTAAGCTGATGAGGGATTTTCTGCAAGGATTTAAGTCTTCCTACAGACTCTTGATTCATGGCAATAGTGACAGGTTTCCAGATTTTAAAATCCCCCTCGTGCCTGTTTCCATATGGCACATGAGCCTGATTTCAACTGACAAAATAGCAAATAAACACCAGCAAAGCTGAATCCACCTGGATAATTTTAATTATGGACGAGTGACCAAGGCTTACCTCTGTTTTAAACAGCATTTTGTGATGAGTTTTCATTTTACATCAGACATGAATCGCTTGTAACGTTTATTACTACATGCAAGAATTTACACCAGTATTCATACAGATCTTGCCTTCTGCACTTGGACTGCTTTAACATACTTTAACATGTATGTTAAACAAACATTTTGCACCTTCAGGGATGATCTTAGATAAATAATTAGCAAGATTAACAAAGGTTTAGATTTTTTAAAAAGGTTAGTCTGCCTAAATATGTGTTCACCACGAGCTGGCTAGATAAATGTATTTTCCTCACACAGTCAATATCATGCTGTGATCGAGTTTTGGTGGTGTGCCCTAGAGAGGAGAGCACCAGCATTTAGCAGTGGTGTATGAAGTACACAAATCCTGTACTTGAGTGAAAGTAGAGATCCCCTAGGTAAAATACTACTCCATTAAAATTAAAATTTTCCAAATCTTTCCTAAGTACTTACCCTCAAATGTACTGCAAAACTAGTGAGCTGGTATTTGCCCATTGTTGCCCGAAAGTCATGGTAAAAGTGTGTAAATCTCTGCTTCTTTCTCTCTCTTTCTCTAATGTTTACGAGGATTTCGAAACCTGTAGCAAATCTTTTTTCCCCCTATTTCCCGGTTATGGATGCTGAAGCGCACAAATATAACAAGGAAACAAAGGATTCTACACATTACATAGCACACTAGCTTTCCATTTTACGTTATTTGGGATTCAACCCTAGAACAGTTAGTTAGCTGGGGCTATTCTACAACTCCATGGTTTATTTTCTTTGTATTGTGGCTACATAGTAGTAGTGGGAAGAATTTAAAACTACACTATCACTGTATACAACACTGGCATTTAGTGATCTACTAATTTTCATTAGCAGCAGTTTTTATATTGCACAATGTTAAATTACACTATCTTAGTGTTTAAAAAAACGAGAAAAGAACTGAAACAATTACTAACAAGACGTATTGAAAAAAAATGTTGCCTCCCCATGAATCGTGGGGGAGCATCAGGCAGAATGGTTAAGGGGTTGCCATTTTGGTCAAGTAAAAAAAAGAAATAAATAAACTCTGTATCCACCATGATTCTTTTAAGCTAGATTTAGGCCTTTTGGGTGGCTTATGAAAAATAGATGTGCTGAAAATTTTGCTGAAAGTTGCCAAACCCTTGTTAATGAGATTACGTCTTCTGTGTATGCCTTGCTGACAATGGGAAACACACCTGCTGTATTGGAAGGCTGTGTTCGGACATATATTCCATTTCACTGTTGTTGTTTTTTTAGTTTCTACATTGTAAAAGGACAAAAGGAAGACATCAAGACCTATGACATAATACATATGGACTTGTGTAACCAAGTACAGAGAAACAACAGTCCATCATAACCTTACAACATGGGGCTGAGTACATGAGTATAATTGCAAGAACATATAGTGTATTCGATAGCAGTTGCAAAATCCTTCAAACACTATACTGAAAATGGACTATCCCAGGAAAGGGAAAAAGTCTTATCTCCGGGGCAGAGATGAGTTGATTTGGAAATATCAGCCTCAGGAAAATCAGGAATTACAAACCCAGAATAGAGCCTACAGTACATAAATGCTTTAGTTCTCAAACTCAACTGTTCGGAGGAGATTATTTCATATTTTGGATGCCTTCAGCACTGTTCCACAATGTAGAAAATAATTCAAATAAAAGAACAACCATTAGACTGGAAGGCGTGTCCAAACTGGTAGTTTAAGTTAAGGTTGAAAGCCTTTTGTAATTACTAAATTTTATAATAATTTTGTTTGAGGGTATGTTGTCCTAGCCTACAGTATGTAAAATCTATGGTCATGCTCATTATGCTGCTAACGTGTTTCATGGGGATTTTATATAGTACGGCACCAAAAATATAAGATTTCTGTCCCACCTGCTTTGCACTTCAATGCTGTCTTGGTAAAGACGATCATACATGCAGATCTTTAGGTCCATGCTCGGCTTAGTCACCCACACAGGAACACACTCAGCCACTCCGTAGGCTGACACTACTAACTAGATTTTTTAAAAAGTATATTCAGTTCACAGTTGGGACCATACGACAAAAGTTTACTCAATCTGCAATGCTCCTTACCGCTTCACAGTTGGGTTGTGAAAATGTGATCTTAATATCTAGCTTAGTTTCTCCTGGGATGGTCGGTGTAAAAATGATGGGCAGTTTGACACTAGCGAATGGGCCCACCTCATCCTCAAGTACCTAAAGAGAAAATTAATGTGCAAAGTTTCATGTTAGCTTCAGGAGTTTACGGAAAACTGTAGCTCAGAGAAAGCAGCACCTAATGAGTCACTGATTGATTAATAATATAACAATATAACAGCATACTGGTTCTTCCCTTCTTCCCTGTCTAAATTTCCATCATTTTATTCCTTTCTCATGTATTTCTTTCAGTGATGCAGATGATATTGTATTCTGCCTTTCCCTTTTTTCCCTAGCTTTCTTTTTATTCTTATACGAGTCGAATACTGAATATGACTGAATCAATCATATGGGTAATTTTCTGCAATTAGCCAAGGTTATTTGTGCTTGTGTAGCATCAGTGTAATCCATGCTCCAGTGTAATTTTAGCGGCTGAACAAATACTGTAAGCCTCTCACAATAATCAGCATGGCATTAACACATCAAATGAGAAATCACAGAGATATAACAGACAAGGCCATAACTAGCAATGATGACACCAAGGTCCAGACTTGAGCAGTTTCTCTTGTTTTCTTTCACCTCCCACATAGCATCTCCAGGTGTCACATTCAATATGGACACAAAGACACCATGACAATGTGGTGGCACAATGTAGCCTGTTATGCAGGAAAACTTGCAATCCAGAACCCAATCAGCATGCAGCTGATCTCAGGAGAGCTAAGGAAAATAGCTCTTACAGAAAGAAGAGCAAAATTAAAATTAATCAGTGCAACTTGTAAGAATAGTTTATGGGTGAATAGAATACAATACTACAGAGATTAGAAATTAGAAATTTAATTAGCACACATTCATCTTTGTAGTATAACTGTAAGAAGTAGGTCACATTTATTATTATTATTGGACCTGACTAAAAATGGAAATCCCTCATTACTGTTCTCTTTTCTGGTGCTGTTTTTGGAAATCTAAGATTGTGCATGAGTGATATGAATGCATGTTTGACATATGTCATTATTTGACTTCTTTTTGGTTGGAAAATGCCAGACCTGTCTCAAATTTCTCATTAAAAAGTGCCGGTGACTAAAATCCTAAAGTAGAAAATACAAAAAAGGAACAAACAATGGTTGCTGTGTTTTGCTTTCCAAAAATTCTTTGAATATTTTTGTGTGATTTTTTTTCACATATATCTTAGTCAATTATGCTGACAAGTGGATGGAAAATATTTATAACCAGTTTACCTGCGATTACACTTTTCTACCACTGGGAGTTTCTGCATACACAGATCACCCATAACATTAAAACCATTAACATTAAAAAAACAACCTAGGTTTTGAAGTCCCTTTGTGCCATCGGGGTGGGGCGGCTCTGCAGGACCTCTGGAATTGTGCTGTAATGTCTGTCACCACAACGTTGGGTGTTGTGGGTCTTGTGGAATTGGGGCCTCTGTGGATTGGACTTGTTTGTCTGGCGCATTCCAATGGATTGGGATCTAGAGACTTTGGAGGCAGGGACGGCATCCTTGGGCTCTTTACCTACTGAGCCCCTTGCACAGCAGGCTGTGGTCGACTGTGTGTTCTGGTACATTTCTATCATGGCGACCATAGACTTTTTGTGGTGATTTGTGCTGCATTGGCTTTTCTGTGGGATTGAAAGGGATGGGCTGGCCTTGGGTCCCCACGGGCATGGGTGAGCCTTAGGTGCCCATTATCCTGTCACCAGTCTACTGATGTATAGTAATCAATGTTATTCAGTTCACCTGATAGTGCTGTTAATGGTGTTCTATAAAATGTGAGTAGGGAAGGTTTCTGCACAAAACTATGCATACGCATGGTTAATAAGTGAGTCTCCCTCACTGTTGTTCCTAAACTGTCAGTAAATAAAAGCCAGTTTTATACTTTTGTTTGTTCACAAAAAGGCTGAAATTGACACATTCAGATACATCTAATATACACAGCCTGGCAAAAAAAGAAGTGTCAAATTATTGGCCTGCATCAAGCAAAGACAAAAAGAAAATTACTGGTATTATGTTAAAAAATGTCCAACGCATTAATACCTAAACGGCTGGTGCTGAAGCATTAGAGTCCATAGCATTTCCACATCTAAGGACTGAGAATAAACCACTGTGAGGCCATAGGAAAACCACTTGTCAGTGAGGCTAATTGGATAAATGTTTCAGTTTGCTAGGGAGTATAAGGATTAGACTTTGGAGCAATTGAAAAGGTTCATATGAGTCCATACTCACCCTATTCCAGAGTGATAGGCGTGTTAGGATAGGAAGGGGAGCACATGAAGCAATGCACCCATCATGCATAGTGGCCACTGTACAAACCTCTGGAGGCAGTGTTATGATCTGGGATCTCTTTGATTGCTCGGGTCTAGTCCTAGCAGCGTTATGCGGCAATGAAATTATCTCGGCTAACAACCTGAATGTACTCAAAGACCCAGTTATCACATCAATGTATTTTTTTCTTCCCTGATGGCACATGAATATTCCAGGACTCATATTGTCAAAGAGTGGTTCTGGGAGCACGAGGAATCATTTTCACACATGAATTGACCATAACATCACACTGAAAGGTGTTAAATCAAATATTTGAGTGTGTGTGTTTTTTTTTAATGCATTCATTAATTTTTTTGACTGACAGCCCATAAATTCTGCATATTTCTAAAAAAAAAAATATTTAGGCATGCCAAATATCTAGGAAGAAACTTACTTTGCCAACGCTAATTTCAGTGATCTCATGGTCATGGCCCTGCTCAACCTCTGTAACCTTATCCTGCTCCAAAGCATCAGCTCCTGAAGCCTCAACACCCACAGATGTATCACAGCTGGTAAGGGATGTACCTAAAATCCCAGTTAATCCAAGTTATTAGTCATTTAGACAAAAAAAAAATCCTATTGTTTGGGTGAACCTTTAAACATTGCAATCCTGCACAGAAGCGACATTTTAATTAAATGTTGTGTTCACCTGATTTCAGTTCCGTCTGTGTAATGCAGCTGGAATTTTCTGCCTGAATTTCTTCCTCATGACATAAAGCAGCTTCCTTCACGCTCCTGCTCTCAACAGGCTCCTGATAGAAGCAATATAATTCACATACTGCAATATAAACGTACACTAAGTGTAAAACGTCTATTTGCACACATCTGTGTCACTAGACAGATGTTAAGTCGATGTGCTTGTTTTGGTGGCTAATTGCAAAAGTTACCTGTTTGCTAGTTGAGGAATGCTGCGAGAGACTATGCAACTGAAGGCTGTTTGTGGAGAGGGGAGCCAGTGAATAGCGAGTACCCAGTGCCCCCCTGTTGGTCAGGGTGATTACCCGTGAAATTGTCTCCCCGACCACATGCGTGCCAAAGTCAATGAGGCTGCTATCAACAACCATCTGGGGAAAAGAGAGAAAAGACATAACATTTATAGAAAAAAAAAAAAACAAGACTTACAGCACCATCTAATCTATAAGAATGTTCCTCTATATGTGTTACCAGAATTACTTGGAAGAAAATTTTAGCAGTGCTGACCTCACATCTTTTTGTTCTGCACTTGATTATGACAGAAAAGGGGCCGGCAGCTGACTGAAACTGGATCTCACCATCCAAATCGTCATTTATCTGATAGAGAGAAAATGTACAGCATGTTGCAAATTCATGTATCTGATTATCTAGAAGGACATAAATGATACTGGTACATGAACAATGGCCATCATCTGGATTTCCATTGTGTTTAACACAGGACATGGACTACTTCAGATTTAGAAAAGGATAAAATAATCTACAAAAGGTTTCAAAACTATAAAGGAATGCCTGATGTGTGTTTCTCTAAAGAAGACCTGTCACTGTGTGTACTGCATACTGTATACAGTACTGTGCAAATGTTTTGAGCCACCCCTCATTTCTTCATAAGAAATAAAATGATTAATAAATCAATTAAATAATGTTGATTAAATAAAAGAAACAGAAACACATGCTTTACTATGATTAAAGTGTGTAAATTGCCTAAAGATACAATTTCAAAATTGGTTGTTTATGTAACAAGCTCAGCAGCAACCTTATTTCTCCTTCCATCTAATCCAACCAATCATTCAGCATCGTCAGCATACTAATCACCAGCCTGATCATCTGTCATCTATGGTTTTTATGCTTTATTGATTCATAGTTCAGTGTGTGGCTTAACGAACAAAAAACATTCCTCTGAAACTAGTCATATATGGGGACAGGACTGAAAATGAGAGCCAAAAACGTACCAAAAATGAGAGCCAAAAAAGTTCTTCAGCAAGCCTGGAGAACTATACCTCAAGACTACATTAAAAATACAAGAAAGTCTGGCTATTTTGGAGGCAAAATATGAAAAAATAAGGGATGCAGCAATACTTTTTGCACACTACTGTATATGGCTTCAACCTTGAGTAATTCACCCTAGCATGCTGCTCTGATGGCTTGTGCTAAATTTACAGCTTCTTGTAAAAGTTATCAGTTTGCTTTAATGTTTTGGTTCGCACAAGAACCTTTAAATCTATCATTTTATTATTATAATGTGCTGAAGCATCTTCAAATATGGTCTATTAGTTACTGCTATTTAAGCCCTGTGATGTTTTAACCTTCTTTTTCAAAAACATACTATATGAACTATATGTTGAAGCAGGGTGTGAAATAAAAGTACTTACCAAAGGTCTAAAAATGGCCTCTAGTTCACATGCCATGCCTGCTGACATTGGTCCTGGAGGCTCAAAACTGAATTATGAACAATAGAAAATTGGATTAGCAAAGAATCTTTGCAATGAAAAAAAAAAAGATAAAAAAATACAATACATACAAACCACAGTATAAACAAATAATTACATGCCAGGTTTCACTGGAAACGTTTTAATAACAATAAAACTGAAGGAGCATGACATATAACTCTGAAATCTCTCTTTTTAACTGAATAAAAGTAATTTCTCTTTTATTTGGTTATTATTCTTTCAACAATGAGATAGGGTTTGGCGAAATGCAAGTTTAATGTCTGGTCTATATAATAGACTTCCAATACATGTTCTTTTGTGTCATGGAACAAAGAACAGTCTCAGTGATGTACACTTTGATAAAAAAAAAAAGAAAAAAAAAAAAAAAGAAGAGAAATAGACACAGGATTGAAGATCGTTTGCCTGTAGCTGTTGGCCCAAGCTTATCCATCAGAAAACAAAGAAATAATCAATACAGCATTTTAATAAAAGTGGCAATGAAAAGCAATGGCTGATGAATAATTGAATAATGTCCAGTATCATAAAAGCTATTTCCAGGTTATCCCAAATTCTGTTTTTATTTTATCTATTCCATCTACAGTATGTCAATGCACGCAAAAAAAAAAGAAAAAAAAGACAAAGGATAATTCCACAGGAAGTCAACCAGTGTATGGAGAAGAAACTTGAGTCTTGCCCTACTGCAGCATGCAGCTTTATTGTGAATACTGATAGGTTGATGCAGTGCACATTCATTTGGGAATGAGTACAGGAAATGTGTAATAGAGATGCCTGTGAGGCATTCATTCATCTTCGGTAACTATTTCAGGAGGTTATCTTGGGAACGTTGAAAGAAAGGAGGGAATACAGCCTGTGGATGGGATGCTGAACAAATACACCTATATTCACATACTCAGTCACACTTAAAGGGAAATTAGCATACCCAATCCACCTTTTTTTAGATGTAAGTAAGCCATAGATTTAGAAGGAAACCCATGAAGACTTGGAGAGAACATGCAAAACTCGACCAAGCTCGAACCCTGAATCTGAGACAGCAATGCTTGCTGTTGAACTTACAAAAAAACACTATCTATTTACGTCCTTTAAGTCTACATTAAGTAAAAAAATAGTCTATGAATCCCTATTCAAGATAGTGGCATGTTAAGAGATGGAAAAGTTAAGCAAAATATTACTACAGTAGTAGAACAGAAACTCTTAACTCTATATGATTTAACGATCCTGAAACTCATTAGCTTTAAAATCGTTCCGCTCCACAGTTTCAGTCTGGCATCAGTGACATTCACACCTGTTTGTGATACTCATGAGTATCAACCTTAATGGTTCCAGAACTTTATCTGCAAATTTGGCAGGAGAGAAGAACATGCCTAGAAAGTTGTCTCCACAGAGACTTCAAATATCATCCCCCCTCCCCTCATTATGGTTTTACATGGATTGTTTTATTTCAGCAGTTCACGTCATACAACAATCTGTCATTCAGTTAAATTTAGCTCCCAAAGTCACACAGGCTGATACAATCTGTCTAATTTATCCCATGTGAGCTGAAGGTAACAAATTCAGCTGAAAAGGCTTAATTAATGAGCTGGCTTGCAGCCTAAAGAGACAGTAATCTGCTGAGTTGCCCTTTAGTGTCACCTGTTCAATTATTACAATGTTAAAAGGGACTTTGGGCTAAATATAAAAGGGAGAAAATCTGTTCTTGAGGTCTCGAATATCAAGTCTGATGTATGGACAGATTCGCCATTTGTTGTGTGTAAAATATGCCTGAGAGGATGTAGCAGGAAGTGATGAGCACATGCTGAGAGACATTTGTCATCTGCAGATTTTAGAGGAAAAGGCTTAGAAAAGCAGCAGGTTTTATAAAAATAGATGAACTGCTTTAAAACAGTATGTGTGCCATCAACCCATTTCCTGTTTTTGGTGAACTAAGACATGAAGCTTTGTGCATGTACTGTATGAGAGAGAGAGATTCTGATACTCTGGAGAAGGGGGCTCTGGCATAAAGCAAAAAAAAAAAACAAAAAAAAAAAAACAGGGAGAGAAAAAGCCAGAAAGACAAAGAATGAGACAAAAAAGAGCCATTTTTAGAATTTCTGGGGGCGTCAAAGGAGGCATGGACATATGGCAAACAGAGCAGAGTCTTACTACTGCTGCTCACTTCCACAGATTGGTCTTGCTTACATAGATATTGAACTTGACAGAGTATGAATAATGTACATGAGTAATAAACTTTAGTGGTGCATGAATTGTATTTTTTATGTTTGTAATTGTTTGCCCTGTCATTCACTTAGCCTATCAAAATCATCATCTTCTGATCATACAGTAGATCATTAGTATTTAATTATTATCTATCTTTGTGTGCAACTTAACCCCTGACTTGATATGACGAGTCACATATTAAAACTCATTGCTCATTGTCGTTCTCACCTTACAGATATGAAATCCGTGAGGTTCTGTGAAACTCCCACAAGCCTGCAGTAATTTGTGACATTAGAGATGTTTGTAAGTACAACCTTTCTCTTATATGTCTTTTCAAGGTCAAAATCCTGCAAAAAAGCATGATAAAATATTCATGTTTATGCAATGTATAAAATAATTATTTATTAGACTACATCAGAAAGAAGTGTCAGTGTGTACCTATACCTTAAACACAACCGTTTCTGGTTTGCTGGCAAATGGTGGACCTTTCCGCACTTTGCCACTTGTGGTTTTCTTGGTTGTTTTGGAAGTCAGAGTTTTGTCCGGGCCTGTCTTTATGGATCGCGACAGAGATGATTTGAGAGAAATGTCTTCATCAGGCTTCATCTGAAAACATTAAGTTGATTTTGTCATTTTGAATATTTATCCATTAATACCTCATTAATCTCTCATGACAAAGTGAAGCTGATTTCATTCAAACAACAGGAATTACTCAAGTGGTACTTAATCTCATGTGTCCTGTTCTGAAAGGTTTGTGTTAAACTGCATAAATAAGAAAGTCATCCATGCCTCAGATTTTGAGCAAAAGCAGCTGATTTTGTCTAGGCGCGTTTTTAACAATAGTTACACTATTTGGTACTGGTGATGATACTATTACTGTTACTATTGGTGCATATTTTCGCCTCAGTAAACACTTCTTTCTGGACAGAGTAACCAGGAAGCGTGACTTTCATAACAAATCACCATGGCTGCACACGGCATCAGAAATAAAGAAAATCTTATTACCTTTTAATGAGTTATACTTAGAGCTGTACAATTAATCACATAAAAATCCAAATAGTAATATGCAGCTCTGCAATTTAAATGCAAAAGCCTGCAGTTTATTACATATAATATACACATAGTCTTGAATTTATATAGTGTTTGTCAATAATTTACGTTTTTGTTTCTTTTTTTAAAATTACTTTTAAGGTGATAAATGAATATTGGCAACCATCCTACTAATGTCATAGTTTGTGTCATTGAATACAAAATGGTACATTGAATTGTTAAATATCGAGGTTTATGTCACAATCACAATATGTATCAATAAAATCAATTAAAATTTTTATCGTGCAGCCCCAGTTACACTGTATATACAAGTATTAGCTTTAAATTAATCAAGATATAGATATATTGGTTTGTTAAATCTAATACACGGACTGCAAATGGGGGCATCCATGTTCCATTATTGACGGTCAAAATTTGGAAATTATGTAATCCTGACTGGCAAATCAATGTAGTTAGTTTTCAATGTACTCTTTTTAATTTGTTTAACCTAAACATACCAATTTTAACCATTAGTTACCTTTTTCTTTTGTTAAACTTACATATTTTACTTAAGACAAAATTCTACCTTTAATTGAAATGTTACTACATTTATTTACATTTCTAAGTGTAATAACCATCAGTCATAATGCTTGTTGATATATTCTGATGAATATTTAAGTAAATAATACATTAATAACCATAACTATAAAATTACTCTGTAATCCCTACAGTATGTTTGCGATTCCAAAGCCCGCTGAACTCCGGTTGGACCAGACACTCTTGGTCTTCTTTTCCTTCTTTTTTAATTAACAAGTCTGCCCCAGTCCTTGTTCTTCTGCCTTGTTTCTCCATGCAATCCAGAGAGGTGCTGATGTCACTTTTAGAGCTTGCAGGAGAAGACGCAGGGAGGGATGAGAGCCTATTCTGAATTATCTGCAAAAGTAAAATAAGGGCTGTGAAATGTCTGCCATGCAAAGGAGACAGAATAAAAATAGAATGACCTGCCTGTGTATTTGCCAGAGTAGATATTTTATGCATAGTAGACAAAAATACACAGAGAACAATATCTTCAGGAAATCCTACTCAGAAAAAAAGTAAAAATGGACCATTTTACCATAGAATTGCTATAAACATAGACCATAATGTAAAACACGTTGATATTTTCAGCATCCCTAACAACTTTATCAGCTTTATTTCTACCTCTTCCTCTGAGTGTGTTGGTAGAGGCAGTAAGTTCTGCGACAGTCTTTGCTCACGTCGCTTTAGCACCATGCTCTGAGTCACACGTGCTGGTGGATGTTTGAGGAGCGTTTGCCGTTTTTTCAGTCTCTCCTTGTGCTCTTCTTCCAGCCGCAGTTTGGAGGCTATCTCCATCCGTCTGGCTTTCTGCCTCTCCATTAATTCCCTACAAAATTCAGGAAATTCATTTTGCCATGTAGAACTAACTGCCCCTATTGATCTACCCCCAGCGAGGCATGCTCAGTTTTTAAAGTATGCATCCAGCTCCCTTACCCATACCCAACCCCCTTTTTACATCTGTGCTGCTCAGTGCCATGTTATCACCTGAGCAACGGTGAAAAAGCTACCAAAAATATACGACACTGTGACACTTTGCTTTTGTTCGCGTAACTCAATCACCAAAATAGAGTGTGACGTTTTAAGCTGGGGGCTGGGGGGATTGAGTGCATGAATTCTTACTCCTGCTTTCTGTAGAAGTTCTCCTGTGCTTTGTGCAGGTGGATGAGCTTCTTGCTGTCCATTCCTGCTTCTTGGAGCAAACGTTTTTGGCAATTTTCATCCTCTTTCTGCTTCTCCAAGCAGGCTTTATCTTTAAGCTTTCTCACACGCAGAGCCTCCTGCAACGAGAGAGATTAAGTGGTTGCACTGATAACTGTTTGGCGAAACATCATCGGTAAATACAGAGCAATGTTTAATAGTAAAAGTAAGAGCATTTTCCTATACACATAACTGATGAGAACTCACAGGATTGGGAATAAACAGCTGTGTGTCTATAAAGAAACCATTTGTTAGTGATTCTAATCACAAAAAAGGTTTGAATTTGTTAGCGGGCAAATCAGACTTTAGAGCAATGGAAAGAGGTCGTAAGTGTTCAGTCTGTCAGGTCTAGACTCAACAATGTTATGTGGCAATAAAATGAAGTCAACTGATAATCTGAAAGTACTGAATGACCAGTTTATTACATCACATGGAGATTTTCTTCCCTGATTTCACAGACATGTTCAAGGACTTAAATCGTGAAAGAGTGGTTCTGGGAGCATGAGGAATCGTTTTGACATATAAACTGATCACCATATTGTTTGCTGGCAAGCAGTGTATTAATAATCCTAGTACGTTTATATGTTAAACGTCACTATTTGTGCTAATTTTAAAACACAATCACAGGAATAAACCTTGAAAGTATGGGTCTATTTTTTTTGACAAGTACAGTTTGTGAAATGCTCTGGAGTTCCACATAGGCTAAATTAATGAGCTGTCGCAAATCCTGTAGGCAAATCAAGCTGAAGCAAACGAAAGTGCATGAATTTATTTCTACTTTTAGAAGAAAAGAATTAGAAGTTATATAAGAATATATAAAATGAAGCCTCAAAACTGTAATAAGAGTCATATATTTAATTACTGACTCGCTTGCCTGTCACATACCTGACTGGCTGCTATATTGGCCTTCAGTGATTTTGCGGCTTCTCTCCTCTTCTTCATCAGCTCCTTTCTTATCTTTTCTCTCTCTTCCTCTTTTTCACGCATTCTTCAACATAATAATAAATTAGTCTCATGTATGTATTATTGGTTCTCAAACTTGGTCCTAGTGTTTCTGAACTGCATTCTAAATTTAACAGTGTTTTCTCGATTGAACTGAGTGTGACAAAAAAATAAAACCAGCAGGGAAGGTGGTCCACCAGGGCCGGAGTTGGAAACCACTGCTATATGTGATCACTGTAGCAAATGAATGTATGTGTATTTGTGTGTGTGTGTGTGTTGGGGGGGGGGGGGGGGGGTGTCATACAGTACCTCTTGAGAGTCTGTTTCAGGAAGAACACTGCTTTCTGTTGACTTGCCCGGATCTGCTCCTGCTTCTTTAGGTCAAGCGCTGCTTGCTCTTGTAAAGCTTTTTCCTGCTCACTTACACACAGCAACAACATTTCTACATTAATATCTATTATTAAATTAAATTCATATTTGCTTAATGAAATTATACTTTAAATTTTTTTACACTTCATTTAAATTTGCTTATAAAATATAATTTGAATAAATCATTAATAAGGAGTTTTGTGTGTTTATGTGTGTTCAGCATCGGCATTAAGGACATGAGACTTGCTAGAGCAAAGAGTAAAATGTGCCTCATGGTACTTTTTGGCACGCAGTGCTTTCTGCTTGGCTCCCTTGGCGATGTTCTTCTCCCTTTTAAGTCTTTCATTGTACTTCTCCTGTTTCAGGGCCTGAAATTTCTTCTCTTCATCCTCCACCTCCTGACGCAGACCTAGGTACTGACCAAGTTCTACCTCCACTTGACAAAGCTCCAGCCTGGATGGAAAGAATGCAAAATTTATTGGTTTTTAGAAACGGACAGAGTGACAAACCTTGAGAAATTTTGTCGCCCAAGAATTTGTCCAAAAGTTTTGAATCACATCACATCAGTCTGTTCTACATGTATTTTAAAGGCAATTAAATAAACGTTGAGACACAGTTAGGTACAGTTAGAGAGAAAATGTTCTTTTATTGGTTATTTATAACCTGATGTGTGGTTAGGACTAATTAGCTTAATGGTATGTAAGGATGACTGGAATTCTTGTGTAATGTTGAAAATGTTCTTTATTATTTTTACTTGGGCTTTAGAGAACTTTTTTTTTTTTGAGAACTTGCACACCATATGCCAACCACATTTAATGCCTAATATTACTTCTAATAAAATAAAATAAAGGAAAAACAGCAATAAAATAACATGGATTAAGAATCTTCTTATACTTCTTATAGGGCAGGAGTTGCTCAGTGGTTAAGGTGTTGACTACTGATGGGAAGATCCCAGGTTCAAACCCCCAGCTCTACCAAGTAGCCTATTGTTGGGCCCTTGAGCAAGACCCTTAAACTTCAACTGCTCAGACGTGTAATGAAATAAAAATGTAAGTCACTCTGGATAAGGTCATTTGCCAAATGGCGTAAATGTTATACAATAGTACAGGTGACCACAACGAAGATTAGTGCCTAGCCCCAAACCTCTGAGTTGCATGTTTGGTTAGAGGATAGGTACTTTGGGTTAGACACAGTGAATGGTAAAAAATATAGCAGTATATTTTCAATAGAATGATTTTACAAATTGGTTGTCTAACCTCCATTGTAGAAAGTACATTTTTGACCATTCTCAGATGAACATTCTCACTTCCTAATAAATATAATTATTTGATGTTAACTATACTGTACATACAGTATGTGTCTATTGTAAGTTAAGTCAAACACACTGATAGATTTTATTTCACACTGGCTATCGCAAAGCATTCTTAGTTGACCTTGACAGAAAAGAAGGGAGTTGCAGCAGTGCTTTTCCCACACATTGCAAACACAGGCCATAGCATTACTAATGTGGTAGAGAAGAGAGAAGGTGGTGGTGCTTCCAGAAAGAGTTCAAAACGCCTGCACAAATGATAAGATTCACAAGTAAATAAATTTAAAAAACAAGACAGCTTTTTGGCTTATATTTGAGTATTTTTCTTGGTAAATATAATGCAGCATACTCCAGAGTTAAAACCTGAAGGTCATATGTAAAATGTATAAAACTTGACAGGTTTAAATATTTATTTTTTGGTGTTTTCCATTTCAGCCCTCACACTTGCAAATTCCAGCATGAATAATTTGGCACAGAGGTTGGATGTTTAAAACTCACTGGATTGTTTTTGTGATGCAATTAATGCCTCTTGCACTGAGGTCAAAAACTCACTCGTGCTCTTGCAGGACCATAGATAGATGAGCCTCCAGCTCCTTCTCTGCTTGAAGTTCGGCACAGACACACTTGTGTTGGGCACGTAGGCGGAATACGGCTGCGCTGTGGACAACAGCACACACTGAGGTTGAAGTAACAACAGATACTACTCCTTCCCACCTACGATGTATGCTTTTTTCTTTTTTGCATTTTACCTGTTCCCTGCCTGCTTCTTCTTTTCTATGTCATTTTGTAAGTTGTCTCTCTGTTTTTCCAGCTCAGTCACATGAAGACGACAGGCTTTCAGTTCCTCTCTGTAAACGAACGCATGAGAAGCAGGACAGCTTGTTAGAGTTTAAAAATAAAACGCTTCCGAAGCTTTGGTGGCAAAACGTGACGCTCCAATTTAGCTTGAAAAGTAGCAGCATTCACAAGGGAGCTGGGAACTGATCACACCTCGGCACACCACAGATAGCAACACGGAGAAGAGACGGGTGGGGGAGAAAAAATTTTACATTCTTCTCAAATTATATAAGCTTGATGATGTGAAGCACATCAGCCCTTAGATTAATCCTTGTGAATAAAATATGTCAACGGTACAAAAGATTATATGGCTTGTTAATTAAATAATATAGATATGTACAGTACAATTAAGATTCTACAGTTTTGCTGTAAATGTAATGCGATAGTATAAAAAGCTCATTAAAAGCATGTGCAGCCAGGGAAAAAAAGGTTGAGTGGCTTCTCCAAATAAGCCTAGACATAGAGCTTGACAGAATATTGAAGCCCAAGGATGCAATTGAAACACAGAGGGCATCTAAATGTGCACAGCACTGTGTGTGTTTTTGTGTGAGTGTGTGTGTCATGTCAGAATGTTGCAGATTTATGACAGAATGTTTGTTCCACACTGCTATTCAAACACAATGTAACCTGTGAGTCGTTCCATCCACCCACCTAACAGCTTCTCCACAGCTTGGGCTAAAGGCTAAAAACACATATGGAAAATACTTATGTTTTTTTCTGGCTCGAGAGCTCGGGTTTTAAATATATCCACCAATTAAAGTGCGAGGTTTCCTTCTTTTTAAATGCAGCAGTAGGAGAGATTATGGTCTGCTGAGTTAACTGAGGAGCTGGTCTATCCGCTTGCATGAACAAACGTGTGCGTATACATATACCATACTGTATATACATATACGTGCATATGTGTGTGGAGGCAGACCTGGCTTTTAACACATTAAGCTCCTTCTGTTTGCAAAAATGGTCCAGTTGGTCCAGGTCCCTTCTCAGCTTGAACATCCGAGTGCTGTCCATGTTGCTTCTCTGCCTCTCATCAAACTCCACATCTCCAGACCCTAGGCTCAAATCCCTGGTGGAAACACTGAAGGTCATAAAGAGCCTTTGGGTGTCCTTACACTGGAAATTCAGATATTAGGCTCACCAATCTGGGTCATCCATAACCACAGAACAATCAGCAAGAAATCCATCTTCATCCTTAAATGCAGCTTCTGACATTCCAGCTTCTTCTAATTAAACACGAGCAGGTGTGTACACATACATAATTACCTTCATTCATCATAATACAGAAATTCTCTCATGTATTGATGTCTACCTTTCACGTCTTCATCAGTCCAGTAGTTCTGTTGTGCTTCATGTTCAAAGTCCTCGGACAAGCTGCTATCCATCGTGAAGTGCTTATCCGTTGACCTGTAACATTTAAATATCATTAATCATCTCTATTCAGATGTATTTATTGGATTATCCAATTGAATCAACCAATCATGTGGCGGGAGCACAATGCATGAATGAACTCATGCAGATAAAGGTGCTGAGCTTCAGTCCATCTTGACATTAAACATCAGAATGAGGAAATGTGTGAGCTTTGACCGTGGCATGGATGTTGGTATTTTAGAAATACTACTATCAGCTATAGTAACTAAAATATTCACTGTTAACAACAGCTTCTCAAACCACCAAATATGTGTAAATTCTACAAAAGCAAAAGGTTGCACTCTTATCTGGCAAGGACAGGAATCTAACTCTTTTCCAGTGAGCAAGTTTCTGCCAGCCTGTACTCAATGAAGCCTCAGATTCCTGTTCTGAAATACTCAGATAAACTTATATAAACAGCTACAGTCAGTGAGATCATATTTTTTCCCCATCCTAACATTTGATGTGAAAATCAGCAGACGATCTTGACCTGGATTTCTGCATAGTGCTGCTGCAACATGATTGACTGAGTGGATATTGCATGAACAAGTTAGTCTAAAGATGTTTCTCTTACAATGTGTATTAGAGACGGGAACCACTAGTGAGCTCCCGATATGATTTTAGCACAATAGCTAGGTGCCGATTAAATTTGTATTGCGATTACATGTCTATCACGATTTCCTGAAAAAATTTAACGCTGTGCTGCATGTCATTGTGTGACTAGTTTAAAGTGCACCACCTGTAGGATTGTAGAAGAACTGCAACACGTTAACACCTTAAATGCAAACATATAGCCTATGAATTAAAATTCAATTAAAATATATTCTGGGGTCAGTGTGACAATATATGAACTGCCATATGTAACTGAATTGATTTTCCACCTTAATCTGTCAATTTTGTAAAAGTAACGAACATACACATACACAGTGATTTTATCTTTAAACTGTAGTGGTAAAAATATTCTAAATTCTGAAGGCTTCAAGCTCTGAAGCTGTGTTTTTTGTAACTTTGTATATGTGGAGACAATAACAGCAGTTTGATTGTGTTATTCTAGTCGATTTCTTTTTATAAAGCTTGTAGATTGCACTTACTAGAGAAGAAACACATTAAACCAAACTCTAAAGCTGATTTGGGTTTTTCCGGTTTAAATGTAATTTATTTAAAAATCAGAGTGAAAAATTTTTGTTTTTATTTGACCTGCATTCATCGAAAAAAATCTAAAATTTCTGTTTATAAGGATATTACAGAGGATTTTTGAAATTGTAACGACTAATATTAAATTAATAAAAGAAATAAAATATTTCAGCACATGTTCTCTTGATTAAATTCCAAAACTAAGAAATGATAGTTTAAAAGTGATGAAAGTGTGAAGGTGAAATTTCATTGAGAAAGGACTTAATGAAAGTGTGCATTCTCTTTTAAAAAGAAAAAACACAGTATCATCACTAGGTAAATGACACTAATCATCTGATCTTTCTGCTGTTGTTAAAGAGCCATAAGGGTTTTTTAAAACCTATTACTGTTGTTTATCATTTATCTATAATTTTTTTGCATAAAATATTTTATACCTAATAATAAAGAAACAAAATACTTTCGTCCAAATAGCAAGATGCTTTTCTCTTAATAATGGACATTTTTCTCGTAATTAATAATAATAATAATAATAATAATATTAGTAATAATTTTCTTGTGTTTAAATTTTTTTAAACACAAGAATAATTTTCTTGTGTTGAAATTTTTTTAAACACAAGAATAATTTTCTTGTGTTTAAATTTTTCTTGTGTTTTTAATTTTCTTATTAATGAGACAATTTGTAATAGCAACAAGAGTTTTTTGTTTCAAATAACAAACATTGTAGGTACATAATAATGAGACGCTCTTTGCACAACAATGATATGCTTTTCTCGTAATATCAACATGTTTTTAATTTGGAACAACAAGATGTTTTCTAAAATTGTAAATTTTGTTTAAACATGTGTTCAACATATTTTTTTACCCTCTTAGATTTTCACGTATACATGAAGTAAGTATATGCTTATTGGGCTTATTGGCACAAAGGTACGGAATAGGCATAGAAAAGTAAAAGTAAAACCTCAAGTAATGCTGAAGATTAATTTATGCAAATGTATGCTGCAAACTATATGTGCAAAATCACATGACTCACATGAAACTCTTCTCTGCAAAATGTTTTAGTGTTTGCATGCATTTTTTTCTTTTTAACTCTGTGTCTGCCATGTTTCTTCCTGAAATATGATAATTATGTAAAGTCACAAAATTTGGAGTCACACTAAATTGTGGAGGGGATTTGTCATGTTAGAAAAATAGTTTTAAATAAATAAGCATTTCTCACATCATTTTACTCATTCAAGCTTTAAAATTATTATACATATTGAGGTAAAATAGAAGGCTGATCTTTAAAGGTCTCATATTTTACTATTTCTAAAACAACTATTTCTAACAGGGGTCTCAGAGCTCTCTTAAGGTGTGTGTGTGTGTGTGTGTGTGTGTGTGTGT
>JAOVVA010000036.1:8206365-8217918 GCA_028565275.1 Leiocassis micropogon | reverse complement strand
AAATGAAGTCAACTGATGACCTGAATGTAATGAATGAACAGGTTATCCTTTTAATTAATTATATATTTATAATTATATATATATATATATATATATAAAATTATTCTTGAGTACAGATAAGTACAGATTTTTGTGCATTGCAACTCTTAAGAGATCTCTTCTTACCATAATTCATGGTTTTTTATGACCACATTTCTTCAGCGAAGTTGATGGTTCAGCATTATGCTTCCAGGATCTAATAACGCTATGGACATTTTGTTCAATGTTTTTTTTTCAAACCTGTGCCATTTTTTTGGCTTGGCAGTATGATACAGAATTCTTGTTATGCTAAGATCTAAAAATGATGCACGTTGTAGAAAAAAAAAACCTGGAGCTCCACACTGGCCTACATATTTGCTTGAACAGAAGCTACAATGCTTTAACAAGACCTTCACATAGAAACCCATGCAGTAAGAACCAGTGAGGCACGCATACCAGGATGTGGGCTCATTCTTATGGTAAATGAAAAAAATCTAAAAAAGAATAAAAAAATAAATATGAGTAATAAAGGCAGCAAGATACCCTCCAGCACATGCTCACATTCAGTAAGCAATTTATCAAGGTGTAATGGATCTGGTGCTTACTGTATATCTCTTGAATACTGAGTGCGAGGTGGTATTATATACTGGATAGAACGGGATCAAACTGGGAGCACTGGAGCTGGAGGTGTGACAGCAATGCTACTTACTGCACCACCATGCTGCCTTCCAGCATGCTTACATACAGCAAATAATCATATTTGAACAAATAAATAAATAAATAAATAAATACTTCATTTAAATAAGTATATACAATTAAATAAGTACAGATAATGGATGGATGTATGGATGGATGGATGGATGGATCTCACAGTTATCAAACAAAATGTCTAAAATCTTTTCAAAGTAATCTGTAAAGGGAATCAACTGACACACATGAAATAAAAGTGAAATACACAGACCTAGAAACTCTGCACCATGCAGCTCTTTGATCGAAGATCCTAGATCGGCATTATGTCAGTGCTTTGATATACATCAAAAACTTTTTCAGCAGTAGGAAATAAACAAATTCAATCACAAGCAGCACACACTAATGAGTGTGCAGAGGAGACTGTGTTTCTATTCTATAAAGACAAGACTGTGAACAATGTTTAGTAGAAATTGGATTTTGTCTTGATGCTTGCAGCAATTTACGTCCACACACACACACACGAACAGACACACACACACACACACACACACACACACACACACCCTCCCACGTTTAGTGACCCCTGGGCTTATGTATACTTGTATGCCACATATATTAACTCTCTAACAGTGAGGAATAAACCCATAAAATGCAGATTTACAGAAAGACTGCTGGGGTTAATGTACCACTGGAAGACTACACTAAACAACAAGCTGTTATCTGTTAATTAATAATGTGTTTTTTTTTTATGTTCTTTCTCCTTTACCTTCTCTTTGCACTTGTGTAAACTGAGACCTACAGTTAGTTACTGCATATTCATTTGTGGAAATACAGCTATACAGCTATACAGAAGCTAAAACAGACTGCAGAGACTTTTTTCCTTAGGTTGTTGTGGCAACTGCATTGGATTGGACTGTATCTCCAGGAGTCTACAGTAGTCAGTATACTGAAAAAATCGGAAAATTCCAAACATGCACGCACACACATCAAAACACAGTGCACTCTAGTGAGAATTTTACATCATGGTGACAATTTAACGGCTGCAGATTTTATTTAACACATGCAGTGTTTAATTTGGTTTTACATTAATGGTTTAATTTGTGATACAGTGGTGTGGAAGGTAACGTTGTTGCTTCACTGCTCCAGGGTGTCTGGTTCAATCTCGAACTCAGGTGCAGAGTTTCTAGGTCTGTGTATTTCACTTGTCTATTTCATTCGAGTCCCTGATTTCTTGATAACTTGATTGGCAGTACTTAATGTAAATATAATAAGTGTGTGACTTTGTGTGTGCATGGTGTACTGTAGTGTACTGACATTTTATCCATTATATACTGTATTGTTTATTATGTATAACTTATATGCACTGTATTATGTATATTATGTACTGTTGCTCCTAGTAGTCCTGGGATATTCGCACCTCACCCCAAGCATTTCCTAGATATAACTATCTTGCCCCCAGTTTTCCAAGAATATACCCTCCTTATCCAGTGTTCCAGGGACATACTAACATTACTCCTCAATGTTCCCAGGATAATCCCACTTCACCCTCAATGTTCCTAGGATATTACCACTTCAGCTTCAATATTCACAGAATCTTCCCAAATCACCCTTAATGCTCCCAAGATATTCCCAGTTCACTCTCAATGTCTATGAGAAATCCCCACTCCCCCGTTACTGGTTAAGGAATATTCCCACTTCAGCCTCACCGATTATGGGATATTACCACTTCACCCTCACTGTTCACGGGATATTCCCACTTCACCCACGACATTCCAGGGATGTTCCCATTTCACCCTCAATGTTCTAGGAAATTCCCACTACGACCTCAATGTTCCCAGGATATTACCACCTGACACCAGTGTCCTGGGGTAAGGCTTTGGATCCACAGTGGGTTTGACCATGATAAAGTGTTTTATTAAGATTCATATTTTTTTTTTCAACTTTGGCTTGCATCACAGCAGCATGGTTGTGTAATGGTTAGCCTAACACCCCACACAACCCTCAAGGGTTCAATTCCCACTTGTGTGGGATCTGCAATTCTATGCAGATCTGTGTGCATGGAGTTTGCATATTCTCCCTGTGATTGGTTGGTTTCCTCCAAGTACTCCGGTTTCTTCCCACAGTCCAAAGAGACGAGCATACTCCAAGTGGCATTTCTAAATTGCCCGTAGTGTATGAATGTGTGTGCTTGTGGCATCCTGTCCAGGGTTTACCCTGCCTAGTGCGCTGAGCTTGCTGGGATAGGCTCCAGGCTTCCCACAACCCAGGACTAACAGAAGCGGTATAGGGATTGAATGAGTGGCACGAATTAACACTTCATACGTTTCCGGGAATCATTATGAGTTTGATAGTATTCAAATTTTTTTTTACTTTTAAAATAATAATCCAATGTTTGGAATGATAACCTATAGAATAATTTGTTTGTGTGTGTGTGTGTGTGTATCCTCCAGGCTCGATTCTCGTCTCTCTGTGCATGGAGTTTGCATGTTCTCCCTGTGCTTGGTGGGTTTCCTCCGGGTACTCCGGTTTCCTCTCACAGTCCAAAGACTTGCAGATTTGGCAAATTGGCGTTCCCAAATTTCCCATAGTATGTGAATGAGTGTGTGAGGGAGTGTATGTGTGTATGCCCTGCAATGGATTGGCACCCTAAGTGCCCTCGTGCCCTAAGTCTCCTGGGATAGGCGCCAGGTTGCCGCGACCCTGAATACAGGATGAAGTGGTATAGACGATGAGTGAGTGAGTGAGTGAGTGTGTGAGAGAGAGTGTGTGTGTGTATATATGTGTGGTGGTGGGGTTTCCCTTGTCTTAAAGTGTACTTCAAAAAGGACAAAAATGTAAATTGAAGAACAAATATGAATGGGTTTATGGTGCTTTTATTAGTGCCACAAGGAACAAGGGAATCAAATTTCCAGCATGGTTATATGATGATGATGATGATGATGATGATTGACATTGTTGTTGTTGCTGCTGTTTTATTTTGGTTCCATCCAAAACAGCAAAAAAAAAAAAAAAAAATCATAAATGTTATATAAAAAGTGTCTCTATGGAAACAGATTTTATTCCTAGGGACATCTGTTGTGACACGGGTAATAAGACTGATGGACTAGAGAGAGCCCTGTTCTGTTCTGTTCTGCGCTGAGGAACCGAGCGCATGACTCTTCGAGTTCAGCAGAAAACTGCGCGTTATATAAGAACCCGGGTTCTCCGTGCGCTCGATCTAATCTGACGTTGTTCTCCGGCTCAGATGGGATGGGATTACTGCTGATCTAACAGACACACACACACACACACACACACACACACACAGAGTTTCCGTTGCGCTTGGAGCGCTTCAGCACTTGGGACAGTACAGGACGCAGGGACGCAGGACGGCTCTCTGACCGCAACATGGATCAGCTCGAATATTTACTTCTCTGCACAACATAGGATCTTTAACCCAAACTCTGGTTCGATCGGGGACACTTCAGCGCACTCCTGCAAAATGGAAGTGACATTCGCTCTTTCGACGCTTTTCTCTCTGATCCTCGTGTGGAACGAACTGGCCAGGTAAGAGTTGTGCTGAATTATGTCTTTGTACACTGCTCGTTTCGCTTCTGTACAACAGGAACATGATGGAATAACCAGCTGCATGGGTTCGAGCCCCCTTTTTTTTTTTTTTTTTTTTTTAAAAAAAACCCCCTTTTGTGCGCGCGCACCCGCACCCGCACCCGCTGCAGCACCGCTACTGTGTCTCTATCGTACACACTGATCCATTAAACTCACTGCACACACTTAGGCACTCGTTTGGATTTGTAGGTGTTTTTACATTTCGTTCCATTCATTTATTTATGTAAAAAAAAAATTGTTTTTTTTACACATCAATCTTTTTGCTGATCTCTCGAACCCTAGAATTAAAAGCGCACTTAGATTTTGTTATCTGATATCTGAGCTGCAACATCCTTTATGATCTTATGTAAAGCTCTCCAAAGAGTTGTGCGTAAAGAGGAAGAAAAAACTAAAAGTAGATGAACAGGACGGCAACCTAGATAAGATAAGAGAACAGATGATAGAGAGAGAGAGAGAGAGATTGCAGTATTAACTATCCTTTGATTGCTCAAGAATCGATCACATCTTTACTGCAAAAAAAAGAAGAAGAATTTATATCAGTTCCACCTGAGAACTTAAGGACCTTTTTTTTTTTTTTTTTTTTACACTTTTTTTGTTTTTAATGCTAATTGCAAGTTTTACTACTATATCAAGAAAAATCAGAAAGAAAACAATTTTATATATATATATAAATGTATTGCTATATGTTATATGTTGAGGAACATTATACTATTTTTTTTCCTGAAGTGTGTATGTATTTTTTGGCTGACTCTGTATATGTAATCGGTTGGGTTACTGCATTACTGATCGGAATGTCAGGGGTTCAAGCTCCAGCATCGCCAAGTTGCCACTGTTGAGCCCTTGAGCCAGCCCTTTACCCCATCTGTTCCAGGGGCGCTGTATCCTGGCTGACCCTGCACTCTGACCCCTGCTTCCTAACTAGAAAAAAAATCATTTCACTATGCAGTAAGGTACACATGACAAATTATTGAATAATTATAACTCAAAGTTGTGGTACGAACAGCAAGGGTGTTTCACAGATTCACAGTTCTAGCCTCAGGTTACTGTCAACATGAAGAAACCTGTCTTCTCATAGGTTTCCTAGGGGATCTTCAGTTTTCTACACCCCCCTGAAAATATACCAGTAGATTGATTAGTTACAGTAAATTGTGTGGGAATGAGTGTGAATGTGTTTATGTGTAAAAATTTATGTGTGTATGGGATAGGTTCATGTCAAATGCAAACCCAGACTTGGATAAAGTTGTTACTGACAATAAACAAACAGATATCAATAGAAAGGTGGAACGGTGACTTAGTGGTAAGCACTGTTGCGTCGCTCCTTCAGAGACCAGGTTTGATTCCTGCCTCTGTGTGCATGGGATTTGCATGTTCTCCCTGTGCTTGATGGGTTTCCTTCGGGTACTCCGGTTTCCTTCCACACTCAGAAAGACATGCAGATTAGGCTAATTGGTGTTCCCAAATTGCCTGTAGTGTGTGTGTGTGTGTGTGTGTGAGTGTGTGCCCTGCGATGGATTGACACCCTGTCAGGGGTGTACCCCGCATTGTGCCCTAAGTAGCCTGGGATAGGCTCCAGGCCCCTCTGCGACCCTGTATACAGAATAAAGTGGTATAGATGATGAGTGAGTGAGTGAGCGATATCACTAGGAAAAGATTGGTAACATAGAACAGACTGGTAAAATGAAGTAAAAATATTGTGTTGGAAATACCGGATTGCGCAAATGGTTAGTGCACGTTAGATATAGTCTGTGCAAGTGTATATCCTTTCAGAAAAAATGGTTGTTTACAGTATGTGTTCCTCCATGAGTCAATGATGGCTAGAAAGTGTTCCAACCTTTTCTAGTATGGTTCCCTTTGTATTTTGTATATAGTCCTGTTTTTTTTCAAATAGCAAATAAATTATGTCTTAGTGTTCGCCTTTACCTTCATCTTGAGACACAGGGATACAGCAAAACAGCAACGAACTCATCCAAATATCTCCAGCCAACTAGCATTACTTCATTTTTGTATAAAAAGACACAAAACCCAATGACATCATACTTGCTTGTTCAAACTGATTCACGTTCTTCATGTTATTAGGTGGCACGTGTTGAACAGACCATTCGTTTTGAACTAGAATGTTGCTCTTGATCCTTAGACATATAATTGATTGTGTTTGTTCCACTTTTGGCCCAGATTTTAAAGGTCGCGAAAACCATAAATATGACTGCTTCCAGTTGGGCCACTGTTGGTAGTCATCTGCTATCTGGAGCATAATTACACATTTTAGACTAGGCCTATAGTGGAAAGCACAATTTCGCAGAAAACAAGCTTTTACGCAGAGTCATCCGTAAAAGGTAGAAAACATTTCAACCATATTGTTTGCAGGCCTCTCACTTTCTCAAGGGCATTGAGTGTTGGTGAACTTGTCAATGACACTTTAGTAGAACATTTGGCAACGGAAGGGAAGGGAAGGGAAGAGTGTAGCACATTCTCCATTATTGTACCTTGCCAAGTACAAATGCAGTAATCAATCAATAATTACTTATGATTAATAATGATTTCATTATTGGTTCTTTTCAAGCAGTAATCATTATTTATTTTTGATTCTTAAGAATTTTAATCCACTACATACATTGATTTTGGCTAAATAGGTACGCAAATATGGTCTTATAAACGTTCATGGTTTAAGGGGATGAAAACATTGTTTTATATTCTCTTAAATGTAAATGAAAGCAATGTTGTTTAACCTATCTGTCATATTGGGTTATGTGAACTTGTGAAACAGTGTGAACCTGTGTCTTTCACTCCCATTCCATACGCTGCATCTTTATTGACTCATTATGGCAGTCACGCTGTTTTTCCAATGATTCACTCAATGAACACATTTTTTTCCTGTTTCTGTATCCCCATTCTCAGGAGTGTGTGATTTATTTTTGGCGAGTGTGTAGGGTTTTTTTTTATTATTATTATTTTTTTTTAAATATATATTTTATTTTTCCTCCCCCTCACCTTTTGATTGTGCCGCACAGTACCAGTACATGCCAGGGGAGTGTGAAAGCAGCTGGTGTTACCTTGTTACCTTCTGTGAGCTACAGCTAACAGTTTTTCAATTAACCCTCTGCACTTGAAGCAAAGCTGAAGGTCCCTCGATGCTTTGCAGGCATTGCAACCTGCAAAATGTTTCCTGTGGGAACTTTTTTATGTACTTACTATATACACTTATACATTGCGTTCACACGTGCACACAAACCTCTTTCATAATTCATTGCTACAGGAGTTTATGTAAGTTCATATTTACATAAAATCGCATGATGATTTATGGAAATTAATCCTCAGAGGGCTGCTCTCTCCTCTGCTTTAGTGTTACCCTGCAATGTTTATCAGATTCGGGTTGGTGCTTGTTAAAATTTAAGAAAAAGAAACACAATCAAATTGTTGCTTTTAATAGAAAAAAATAAAAGTCTAATAATGCACAATGCTTGTGGGCCAATTGGCATAAAAACAATGCAAAAAGATTTGAGACATTATCATACGTTCTGTTCAATTATACATTACATACAGTATACTGTATGCAATCTAACCTGCTAACCATTACCTCATTTCCTACTGCTATGAATTTTGGGTAAGATCATTCGGGCTATAATTATGATGCTGATTGTTGGTTTAAATGTTGTGTACATTGAAGAAAAGTGAATATGTGATTGGACGACTTTGGTACAATATCTATGTACTAGATTGGATTTCATTCAGTCAATAAATGTATTGTTACTGCGATGTTATAAAATCTTCTCAGGATGTTATCCCAGACAGGATGAAATTACTTTACTAGTAAATTCCACTTTTAATCATGTGTGGCAAGAAACAGAACTAGTACAAGTAAGTAATGTAAGTGTGCAGTTTTGATTAATTAATTTTGAATTAAAAAAAATGGTCATACTTTAACTATTCAGTTAATCTTGCGGAATTGATGTACACATTTAAATAAAAAATATTTAAACAGCTTGTTCGGCGTATGTATAAAATATGAATCTAAAAACAGTTAAAACTTAAACATCACAATTATTAATAGCTAATAGGTATTAATAGATGGATGCTTTATTACTTCCTGATTCATTAAGCATTGTGCATTTATTAATTGATCTATGCCTATTCTAGTAAAGTGTCATTTTAAGACTATTTGTCACCAACTATGATCAGTATGACCATTATGGCCTCTGTACCTCTCTCTTATTAGTGTTGGTCATGGCCCGTTTTATGAATTTTTCCCTCTAGAAAATCCATTTTATGTTAGATGTACCGGTACCCTATTTATCACACTGTCATTATATTGGTAATACAACCGATGGGCCGTATCATTTTAGTTTATGCATCATCACCTGCAGTCAGCTCTCGCTGTTTTTACTGTTGCATGATAATTTATGCTCTGTTTAACAGTCATGGTTGAAGCGTTGCAGCGATGCCGCAGGTGCCGCTGGCAAGGAATGAGATTTAAATTCTTTATACAGATTTAAAAACGGTATAGGATCTTTATGTTTCATGTTCAAATTCCTGAAGATGATTCTACCATTTTAAGGCAGTTGCGCTACAGTAGACGATGGGAATATTTACTGTATGTGTGAAAGATTAACCGAATCAGAACTGCATAATGTAATACTTTATAACTACTATCTGTTTCATGAAAGAGGTATACAATTGTTTGGGGTTGTTTAGAGAAAATCTAATTAATATATTTTAATAGAATTGTTAATGTGGTCTCAGTGGTTAGGAGGTAATCAAATATCCGACCACACCAAAAAAACACTCGTTATTAGTATTTATGTCAAATTTAAATAAATTTCAAATTCAGATTGTATTTGTCACACACACTGCCATGCACATTACGACCTGCAGTGAAATTCTTACGTGACTGTCTGTGACCCGAAATAGAAAATGACTCAGAAACGTACAATTATACTACAAAAGAGTACGCTGACAAAATACAATAGAGTTTGCAAAAAATATGGAAATGAAGTTACAAAAATAAAATACAATTAAAGTATAAAATTAAATTGTATGGGAACATGATTATTAGAACATTAAAGTGTAAACTATGAAAGCACAAAGATATAAAAGTGTAAAAAAAAAAATTGTGCAGCAGGTAAAGTCCATGGCCTAAAGTGCTTAGCACTGTGGCCTCCAGGATCAGGGGTTCGATTCCCGCTTTGGGTTTCTATACCAAGGAAGAACATACAGGCAGATTAGGTTTATCTGTGTTCCCAAATTGTCCGTAGTGTGAGTGCCCTGCGATGGATTGGCACATTTTTCAAGTTCCTGGAATAGGCTCCTCCCTGTGACCCAGTACACAGCACCCTGGAAAGACCCATCGATCATGCATCTACTATAAGCAGTATAGTAGATGCATGAATTTTAATGTTAGCAAATTGCTGTGGTACAATAAAAATATGCTCTATGTTTCATGGAAATAATCAACTCCTTCTGACTCATCACACCACCACACTGTTGATTATTCTCCTTTATATGGTGGTGATGTATAACTGTAGTACCCTGTCATTTTTTAATCCTTATGTAAGGCCACAAATTATGATTTAAAAAAAAAAAAAAATTTATCTTTGGTGAACTAAGAGTAGTGGTGAGTTTATGGCTCAAACATTTTTTTATAAAATGTATTCAATCTCTTAACACAGAACCTTTAAAACGGCAATGCACTACCCTACAGTATGTGGTCTTATCCTACTGTATTCATATGGTTTTGCTCTTGGTATCTGAAAATTAAACTTGAAGTTGATTACAATTTTCAGTTTAGGTGTTGAGCGTACAGTGTAATGGCATGTTTGCATCTCTATTCTGTTGTTTTGAACTTCCTCACTGCACCATGCAGGTTATTAAGGGACAGTTAAAGCCTTGAGGAAGGCTGCATTAATGAAGAGAAATAAAAGAGCAAGAGGCGTGGAGATGGAAGGGAAATTACATCTTAACAGTTTCGAGTAAATGAGGTAATTGAGCTGTGGATCCAGACGTTTAGCAATACTTCTATGGCCAATCAAATGGATGGCATTGTGTTTTAAAACCTTTCCAATTTTCTTCCAAAACATCTTCCTCAAATTTCTTATTACAATTTATCATATTAGGTTCAATCGATCGTATAATTGTAGGTACAGTAAATATTATTATAGCATCTTGTGGTATTAAAGTAACTGTAAATATGCCAGGATGCATCAAGTTTAAGTTTTATTGCATTTTAATGAAATAAAAAATATAATCACTTCTAATCTGTTAAGCCTATTGTTCCTAAACAACTTCTAAGATATTGTGCATTTTCCCCAAAATATATGACTCATAACTTTAGCATGTATCACTGTTACTGAACATGTTTTAATAGCGGGGCATTTTAATCAACTTGTTTAAACTATAACTATATCAGCAAATTCAAGGCAAAATTCAATTACAATAACAGAGACAGACTGAACTACATTTGTTTTTGTTTGTTCTTGCTACTTCATATGTACAGTATTTTCTAGTACAGTGGAACCTTGGATTTTGCAAGACGAGCTGAATAAGATTTTTTTTTTTTTAAACTAACTTGATAAATGAGCGAGGTCTTGATATACGCTGGTATGCGCTTTGTCTAATGAGCATCACATGATCACAACTGAGCCAATGGTTCTTCTCTCTCTTGCGCTGTGGGATTGTGGGTAATCTTCTCCCATGCTCAGTGCGCGTGCGTCATTCATATAGTCAACATCCATATGTGCATGTACTGTTTATTATAACATTGTGACCATGTGTCAAAGTGTAGTGACTGTTCTTTAGTAACTGTACTGCAACAACAGTTCTCATGAAGAAAAAGGTTAAAAAGGCTATAGCAGTGCGGGAGATGAATCCGTTTAATGACAATGTAAAGTCACATTTCCACAAAATCCTTAAAAGGAGGCAAAAACAAGTGTCATTAGAGAGGTCCCATGTTAAAGCAGTTTAGAATCAGAATCAGAATCAGAAAGAGTTTTATTGCCAAGTACGCTTGCACATACTGTACAAGGAATTTTTTTTAGTGACAGAGCTTCCAGAACAAAACAAATGACAAGACAAAACAGCACGACACAAAAAAAAAAAGGGTTGACATCAAATGGAGTAGGGTGTGAGATACTTTTAAATAAGTTACATAAATATCTGTGGTATTGTACAGGTACAGTATATTGCACAGTGGTATTGTACACAATATTGCACATATATTTATTGACAGTTAGAATGATGTTTAACTGT
>JAOVVA010000036.1:8159291-8179022 GCA_028565275.1 Leiocassis micropogon | reverse complement strand
GCAGACGAGAAGTTCATTTAGAGTTATCAGCCTGAAAAATGACCAATTAACAGCACCTCAGATTAGAGGCGTTATGATTAGATGCCTACACTGGGTCTGTTTAAAAATATACAAATATACTGCATATATATATATATATATGCAGTATATTTTTAAACAGACCCAGTGTAGGCATCTTCCAAATGGTGGAGGTATAACTTGGTAAGACTATGCATAAAATATACAAAAAAAAAAAGGCATATAAAATGCTAAGCCATTAGATCCACATTATTTCTTGTGGTATGCTATGAAGTAATTTAAATGGCATCTACTGTACACATCTACTGCGTCATCTCCACCAAGTAAGATGTCTCAACCGATTTAAGTTTAACACATTTTTTTCAAAATGATATAGTGGGTTACATTTTGCTCATCCATAAAGTTGAGTAAAACATTAAAGGGTTAAATGTTTAATTTGTGTTTTAAAAAATTAATAAATGAATAAATAAATAAATAAATAAATATAAATTATTAGAGAAAGCAATGTTACGTTTTGCAAAAATGACACAATGCATTCTCAAAAAAGTGTTTAAGTGCGAAATAAATACTCAAAGATTTAAATATTTCAGTACTCAAGCAAGCAGATGTGATTGAAAGACTTAACATTTCAATAGAGGGCAGGAAATGTTAAGGTGAGGAACAGCAAGAAAAACCTAACTGAATTATTGGTGCAGCAAATAAATGCTGTGAAAATGAACAAAAATATAAAGGTCTGGACTTTTAGCTGCCATTTTTGCAAAATCTCCTGCACAGAAAAAATTGGCATCCTGAACTGCACCATTAATTCCAAACAGCAAAGCAGCACTTTAGAAAAGTAGTTCATTAAAACAACTAGCTTTCAAAATAAATGAGGCTGAATGTCAAGTATGAGCAGAAGGAGGAGAGATGGCTGTACTGTGCAGACTCAGCTTTTTTGACGGCAACCTTTATAAAATAGACTCCTTGGCTTTCAAAATGTTGTTTAAAAAATGTCATGAAATGCCACTGTGTGCTTGGTCCTTATCTTCGTCGTCGTCATCATCTTCCATGCCACTTTATCCTGTATACAGGGTTGCCGCCTGGAGGACTTGGGACACAAGGTGGGGTACACCCTGGACAGAGTGCCGATCTATCGCAGGGCAAACATACACACACACACACACACACTCATTCACACATTACAGGCAATTTGTGAACACCAATCAGCCTAATCTGCAGGATCTGGACTGTGAGAGAAAACCGGAATACCCGGAGCTAACCCACCAAGCACGGGGAGAACATGCAAACTTCATGCACACGGACCCTGAGGCGGGTATTGAACCCGGAACCTCGAGGTGTAAGGTGAAGGTGCTATCTACTATACCTACAGTACATGCCTCACGCTTTGTCCTTTTTGATTGGCAATAATGTTGTTGTTTTTTTCAGTGTGCACTTAATGTATTCAGTTACTATAAGCCACAATACAAGGGCTTGCCCCATCAAATGGCTGAGAAATGGTGCTCTCTATTGGCTATAGATAGATAGACAGAATGATAGATGAATAGATAGATAGATGGATGGATGAAGGAACTCCCAGACATCCGGTAGAGATGAGACGGGTTTGTAGTTGTGATTGCACACTATAAAGTTATGTATAATCACTATTGCACTGCTAAACCACAAAAAACATGAAGCATTTAAGTATGTGCCATGAGTAATATATAGTAAAAAAAAATAAAAAATAAGACAAAGGAAATAAATACTAAGTGAAATGCCGTGCAACCACTGATGTGCAATTCTAATAATGACAAAGTGACAACAGTGTAAATCGTAATAGTGCAAAAGAGCAGCAAGAAAAGTGACCAAGTCTAGGCGTATTGACATACTGTAATATGTAAGCCTGATATTCAGTAAGCAAATCCTGAAGCTAAAAGCTATAAAAACCCACATCACCTGAAAGCTCATACGTGAAGATGGATCAAGTTCTGAGAAATGAAGAATGATTTTAAAAATGTTCCCTATGAGAAAGAATGTGGGTGTGTGTATATATTAAAAGGCCCGGCAGCGTCTCTACCACCGCTTGAGAGACTTCAGCCTGCCCTCCGGGGTGCTCAGGAATTTCTACTCCTGCACCATAGAGAGCATCCTGATGGGAAACATCACGACCTGGTTTGGAAACAGCACCATGCAGGACAGACGAGCTCTACAGAGTGTGGTGCGATCAGCTGAGCGCATCATCCGCACCGAGCTCCCTGACCTGCACTCAATCTACAGCAAGCAGTGCTGGACCAAGGCCAGGAAGCTCGTGAAGGACCTCAGCCACGCCAGCAATGGACTGTTCTCTCTGTTGCGGTCTGGAAAGCGATTCCGCTCCCTGAAGGCCAACACAGAGAGACACATTCGTGCACACTTACACATTTATATTTTTCATTTCTGGGTCATTGCACACAAGTCACTTTAATAAGACACTTTTCATGCATATTTGCACACCCCCCAGTCATTTTTCTTATTTACATTAAATTTCTATTGGTTTTTTTTTTCCATTTTTTTCTATATTTTGCTATATTATATTTGCTATTTTGCTATTTTGCTGTACAGAATGTCTTTATTTGTACAGAATATTTTTATTTTTATCCTACTTAAATTTTATTTTCTATTGTATTTCTATTTTATTCATATTTATTTCTTATCTATAAGCTTTATTTTTAAGGTCACGGGCAGTCGTATAAGCATTTCACTGCATATTGTACTGTGTATGTGACAAATAAAATTTGAATTTGAAACCAGTGTGTACTTTCCCATTAATTAATTCAATTCAGTTCTATTGTTTTCTGTTAGCAGGTGTTAACATGCTTTCAGAATTTCAGTATTTACGAAACAGCCGTTTTCTTTCAGTCTATTAAAACTGTTGATTGATATCCTGACATTCTCTTTCAGAATTTTATGAGATTTTATAAGCAGAACTTACATTTTTGTCAATTACGGCAATTCACTCAGTCTCAAAGCAGCAATGCAACCCCACACCCTCACGCCACCACCACCACCACCATTTTTGGCATAATGTCTCTCACTGGCGTTCTCTGGAGCTGTCTAGTTCTAAAAAAAATAGCTTCACAATCCTTTCAGACTGTGTTTCAATATTTCAAAAACTTTTTTTTCTCATCTGTTCCAGAGGTTCCTTTGATAGTTGTAACCTACAGTACCTCACTTAATGAAACATTCTATTTAAGTGATTAAAGGGCCGAAATTAGTACAGCAAGTCTAATTGAGGTATCGGTTAAAATGAGTTATTTGGTGATCGATTACCTAAATGGGCAATTACTGTTGTCAATTACTGATGTTGGGTACAGATAAATATATTACATTATGAGCTCTTTATCACGGACTGTACCTCAAATAATCAAAATACTTTTAACATAATCTGAATCAGTCTGGAAGGGATCGGTGTCCAGGAGTGTTTTCCTGCCTCATGCCCAGTGATCGGTGGATCGGTCTCCCGCTCATTGGTAACCCCCCTGGTAAAGCAAGTACTGAGAATGAATGAATGAATGAACGAATGAATGATCCATTTTTTTAAACAGTCTGTCTGTATGACCATACAGTTTGACCAGCAGATGGCATAATAGTCTCTAAATTTATGGAGTTACCCAATACCCATATTGCATGGCCTGCACTATATATAAACTGCACTATTCTTCATTTCTTTCCTTTTCCAATATTTAAGCCCTTTAATTAAGACTGGATATGAAAGGGCAAGCTATCCCTTCAACCTCAGGTGTTTAAACATACAGACATTTATCTAAATGACAATGTAAAACTGTAAAACATTTTTTATTAAAAATAGACAAACACAATGAATTAAAAATTTTGCATTTAACAAAGATTGGTGACAGGGTTAATTTAAGCTTCACATTAGTGAAAAAAAAGAAAGTAATTGCATAACAATCCGTAGGCCTTTCAATATTGATCAATATTGATTACTCACTCGCCCACTCACCATCTATACCGCTTTATCCTGTATACGTATATCCTGGATCTTATCCTAGAAGATTTGTGGCACAAGGAGCAGTACACCCTGTGTGAGTGCCAATCTACTGCAGGGTCACATACTTAATTCACATACTACAGGCACTTTGGGAACGCCAGTTAGCCTACTGTAACTTGAATGTTTTTGGACTGTGGGAGGAAACCGAAGTACAGGGAGGAAACCAACCAAGTACGAGGAGAACATGCAAACTCTATGCAGACGGACCCAAGGTCGGAATCAAACCCAGACCCTGGAGGAGCAAGGCCAAGGACAGTGCCAACCACTAGGCTGCTGTGCTACCCAATTTTGATCACTGTTTTAGAAATACATCTATAAATGAGATACTTATGTTACATGTAACTAGCAGTCCTAGACACGCATTGTGGAGTTAAATGTCCTTAGTGTCAGCTTGATAAAAGAATGTCTAAATGCTCGCTCCATAGAGAAGCTCTTCTTCACCAAAACCCAAGACATAAACTGGAGACAATCACAATTGCGAAATGCTGAAAAAACAAGCAAATGTCTGAGCGGAAAAATATTTCGTGAGGCCAAAATAAAAACATCTGGGCTTTAGCATGCATCCTGGTTTCTCATTGTGTTGGTCATGTGACAAGGCTGGGACAGGATATCCTGCTGCTGAAATAGCCAGCACATCCCCACGCTGGTCTGACGAGCTACCCCTGAACCCCGCTCCCAGATCAGCTTTCCTTAAGCTTATCCTGAGATTTAAATGGAAAAAGAAACAATAAAAGTTATCTAAGATCGGTGTACAGCAGAAATACACGTCCTGTCTACAACACTTCCTGCCTCACAACTGAGTCCATATGGCAGGTGGGTTCAGAGCAGCTTAGAGTACAGCTCACGCACACACACACACACACACACACACACACACACACACACACACACTAAATCAATTAAATCAAAAGACACTTTAAACAATTAATTAACAATAAAATATAGATGAAATGCAGATAATCATACATTCTGAATATAAACAGATATTAAATAGTTATGATTATCAGAAATGAAATTTTTTTTGTAGATCGCCTAGATTTGAGGAGCCTTAAGACAACCATTGAACACTGAACACTGAACAATGAAAAATAACAGTAATAAAATTTTTTATTATACCTATAATAAATAAACATATTTAATATATATACATATATAATAATGAACCATTAGAAAATAAACCATTAGAAATGTTCTTCAGCTTCTCCAGTTGGTTATTTACAGCAAATACATTTGTGTATGACATCATTATTAACAACAACACATTCATATAACCACTGTTTTTATTTACAAATGAATGTCACAAAATAATGTGTTATTGATTTCTTTAAAAAAAAGAAGGAAAAAAAAAGCATCCGAAGCATAAGCTTCAGCAACTGCATTCAGTCTACACGCAGTTGGTGATATTCTGAACCTGACAGGGGGTGACATATGGCTCAGGCACATTATAATCCCTTGTTGCAATTAAAAAGTGATTTCTGCTCATGAAAAGACAATCTGTATGTCTGTGACTTTGTCCTGAGGGCAAACACGGGAGATATTAGAGTGCGAGGGGGAATAGACCCACATGATGTCTACATAGAGAAAAGGTAATATGACTTGCGTGAGGCTGGCCTCATTATTACCATTATTATATATCTGCCCTAATTAACATAAATTATCATTCATCCTCATGCAGACGTCTGTGACCTTGATGGAGCTCCACTGGGTGTGTCATGAGAACAAAAAAAAACGTAGTGTCTGTGTATTAAGAATGGAGCTTACAGCATAAAATAATATTTTTTTCTATTAATAAAAAAAAAGGAAAAAAAAGCTTTTGCTTTTATAGAAGGTCCTTCATTGTGGTTTGTTCCAGCCACTCAGGCATTTATGGAAATTATTTAGCTGAGAAATCCAAATAAGGAAGGAGAATTTTCGCATGATTTTATCGATTTTTATAATTTTCCCCTCTCAGGTCTGATTTGTGACATCATGGCAAAACAGAAAAAACAGGACATTAGATGATCAGACAAAGTACTGTATGTTTGTTCTCCTTTTATGCAAATCGTCAAAGAATGTTTAATTGACATTTTATTTAGAAACATTAACTAATCCCTAAAGCATTAAAATATAACTGTTCTCAGAGGCATAGCTACATGCCAGCTAAAGGGGGCCACAACATGTACAGTAGTACATAAAAACGTGGCTTCTTTAGGTTCAAATTTTTACTAAAGCCTCTGATGAGTTATGTAAATCACTAGGAACCTAGAAATCACCTAAAGCAGCGTGCATATATTTAGTATATGGGTCTTGTGCAAGTTTTTTTTTTAAATTGTTGTCTGAAATATTGGCAGAAGTATTTGCTCGCCTGCTTTTACATTCATATGAACGTTAGTAACGTCTAATTCTTAATCCATAGGGTTTAATACTGTATAATGTTGGCCCACCATTGGCACCCATAACAGCTTCAACTCTTCTGGGAAGGCTTTCCACAAGGTTTAGGAGTGTGTTTATGGGAATTTTTGACTCTGTTCCAGAAGTGCATTTGTGAGGTCAGACACTGATATTGGACGAGAAGTCGTGGCTCACAGTCTCCGCTCTAATTCATCCCAAAGGTGTTGTATCAGGTTGAGTTCAGGCCAGGCAAGTTCTTCCACACCAAACTCTCTCATCCATGTCTTTATGGACCTTGCTTTATGCACTGGTGCGCAGTCATGTTGGAACAGGAAGGGGGCCATCCCCAAACTGTTCCCACAAAATTGGGAGCATCAGATTGTCCCAAATGTGTAAGTGGCCGGACCCAACTCCTGAAAACAACCCCACACCAGTTCCGAAATGACTTCGCACCAGTGCACAAAGCAAGGTCAAGCAAGGTGACAGTGGTAGACTAATCCGTACCATAATGTAATTCTAGCTCTACATTATTTTGGCAAGCAAGCAGCTTCAGTTGGTTGGACTTGGACTTTTAAAGTGTTTACAAAGTATAAAAGCTAGCACTTTACTAAAAGTGTTCAGTTGCACCCTATGAGACGTAACTATAGTTGGGAAGTTTGATTTAGCTTTAGATTTTGTACGAAATATATCATGCTAATGGATTTCTGTTACTACGAGGGGCGTTCAAGTCAAACCGAGACTTTTGGTGCAAAATAACAAAACACAGTTATATACAGTAAGTAAAAACTCTCTTTATTTGTCTATATAATCCCCTGCTACATTAATGCACTTATCCCAGTATTTCACTAGTGCTTGGATACCATCATGGTAAAAACTTTTCTCCATGATCAGTCTGCCTGCTTCATGTCTGAAACACTGGCCTCCCAGGAACTCCTTTAATGGAAATGTCTTGAAGCAAGGTCAGGACTATATTTTGGATGTTGCAATAACTTCCAGAAAAGTTTCTGTAATTTGCAAGTGGTGTTGGTGAACAATTGTACATTCAGTTCAATTTTTCTGCAAATTGGCAACAAGTTATTAACTGATTTAAATATTAAATTAAAAAACTGCTTTTAAAGTATCACTGAATGCATAGATCATACAGACAGTATGTGAATGTGAGTCACCTCGACCGGGATCATCATTCACACTTGTATGGCCTTCTTTAAAACATTTGCACCATTCAAATATTTTACTGCAGCTAAGAGTCTCATTTCTGTACTGTGCCTGTAAATATCACCTGGATTCACACCTTCATTCCCAGCCAGGGGTTGTGATTGGACAATGTTTTGGCATGACTCCTGCACTTGGAAATATTTGGACATATGAGATATTATTGTTTAGTCACATAACGGTGTCACACTAAGAAATGAAGCATAGCAGAGTACATTTGATTTCAGAATTTTGTTTCAGGCTTTATAAGTGATTTTTCCACTGTAGTGATTCTTTTTAAATGTGGTACAGATTTCATGCTAAGTTTATTTGGGTTATGTAAAAAAGAGAGAGAATTACAATGATGGCAAATCATACTTACCTAATAACCACATATTCATTTTCTATTCTCTCTGTCCGTCTCTCTCTCTCTCTCTCTCTCTCTCTCTCTTATTCTCTCATGGCTCTATACTGTCCTTCCATTTCTCTTTAGCACACTTCCTCATTCTTTTTTTGTCATCCATTTTTGATTACAAGTTTACCGTAGTGCATTTGTCTTCATGCTTCCTCTCATTTCCTTTCATTGAATTGCTGTGTTCATTTGTTGATGAGTCAAGCCTAAACTTTGCCCATAAATGTAAGCGGATACAAAAAAAGGCCCATTAAGCAGTTTTCTGCTCTCCACTTGTTCAGATCACAACGCTCTCATGAGATTCCTGCCCTAACGCTATTCATCTGGTGCATTTTGCATTATTTAGAAGCCACTGTATATTTTCTGGCAACTGATTTCCCTGAGGTACATCAAGCATATGTTTCAACAATACTTCTGTACAGAGGGTCCTATCTAATATACCAAATATACTATGCAACATATTGCAATACATAATATACTCTGAAAATGATGCAATATACAGTACTGTGCAAAAGTTTTGGGCCACATATCATTTCTTTATATTAAATAAAATGTTGATGTTTATGTTGATTAAATTGAAGAAATGGGAACAAATGTTTTACTCTGACAAGTTGCAAGGTGCCTAAAGATACAATTGGTTGTTTATGTAACAAACTCAACAGCAACCTTATTTCCCCTCTCATCTGTTCCAACCACTTAGCATTCGCCATCGCCAGTACACTAATCACAGGCCTGATTATCTGTCATCATCTGCACCTGTTTCCCAAAGGTTCATGAATTAAGATGCTTTTTATGCCTGAGTGATTCATAGGTCACCAAAAGTTCTTTAGGAAGCCTGGAGCACTATTCTTTGAGACTAGATTAAAAATGCAGAAATGCCTGTCTCTTTGGAAGCAAAATATGAAGACATGAGGACTGGCTCAAGATTTTTGCACAGTGCTGTACAGGTGAGATATCAACCAAAAGGTTTATTACTATAGTTCTCACTTATTTAAGAAAAAAATATTTGTTCCATGTAACTTGCAATGTTTGACATTGAAATATTATGTAAAATGTTATTTTAAAATTTCTTTTCAGAAATATGAAACAAAACAGTGAACAATGAACCTTTGAAGCACCACATATTCAGTATGTGGTCTCCTGGTAAATTTCTACAAAGCTTTTCTAAATGTGAACAATAAATGTCACAATAGATTCAGTTCATCTGGTTTACACTTCACATGCAAGACTGATATCAATACCAGGCTATACTATGTGTGATTAATAGTATGTTATGACATCGCTGTCTCATGGGGGAAATGTAATAAAGGCTGTGTTTATTCAACAGCATGGGAAAATCAATCAGCCTGTTCGACTGCCAGGTTAATATTTAATTACGCTGTATTGATCCTGCGTGTTGAGATTTCCAGACAGTTTTCATCCTGATTCTTTGAAAATGCTTGTTATAAAGAATAAAAGCCACTTGCACAAATATACTAAACAAATATTTTGCACAAAACAAAGCAACCTTGTATAGAAAATACATTACCATAAACTCCCCTAAAATTGTCTAGAAAGCATGAACAGTGGTGTTGATGAAGGTCATTTTGCTATTTACTGTATGGTGGTCTATGATTATATTCATGGTGTTGTTGGTCATGGATACATTGGTCATTCTGATGGTGTGTTGGTGATGGTGTTGGTTGTAGTTGTGGTGATGGTGTTGATTGTGGGAATGATGGTTCCAATTGCATTATTGGTGATGGTGTTGTTAGTGGTGGTCCTGCTGGTGGTCATGATACAAGCTGTGGTGATCTTTAGGTGGTGGTGGTGATGGTTGTTGCTGGTGCTGGTTGAGGTTTTGGTGACAGTGGTGCTGTTAGTGATGGTATTGGTGGTGAGGTGGTGGTGATAATTCTGGTGCTAGTGCTGGTTGTGGTGACGGTGGTACTGCCTATGATGCTAGTGATGGTGTTGTTGGTGATGGCTTTGGTGATGATAATGGTGCTGGTGCTGGTTATGGTTGTGGTAATGGTGGTGAAAAAGTGTTCAAAACAAATCAACAGCAAAAAATTGGAAGGAAGGCATGTGATATTAATCTTTGTTGAAATCTGCTTGTTTGCTGTTAGGTTTTCTAGGTGTGCCTGCAATCAATCAGAACACACCTCAGTTCTGTTTGCCATCCTGGCATTTTGATCTATGGCTTATTATGTGTAAAAGATAAACATTCTTGTTGTCGTATTAAATCTGTCTAGAAGATTTCTTATAATGATTTTATAATTGAACCCAGAACTACTACCTCTAGGAGGTTAAAACCATCTTGTGCATTTTTACTCATTTTTTTTTAATGATCATAAAAACTTTAAAAAATAATAAATCTCTGATTAGCCATGTAATCAATATATTGTCATATTATACATACATTATACATATTTAGTCTTAGATTTATGTCTAAGACGAGTTTTCTGCAGCAATTACAGTATTACACTTATAACTAATATAAGTTTACATGTGGCCATTTTTTAAGGTTTATAGATAATATTTTAAGGTTATAAAGCCTGTAGATCCTAACATATTGTCTGTAGCTCACAGCTTTAGGGTCAGAGCTCAGGTTACTCTCTGTGTGGGGTTTCATAAGTGTTCCCTGTGACCATATGTTATTTTTTTCTTTCAGTTTTTTCTAAAACAAACTGGTATGCAGCTTAGCTACTCTAAATTGCCCCTAGGTACAGTATGATTACGTATGTGTGTGTGTGAGTCCTCACTGAGAGTGTACCTCTGACTTCTATGCAATATGTGCAAAGCACGAAACTTCTATCCAAACTTTCCAACAACAACAACAACAAATATGTGAAAACCTCATTAGATTTAAACTAGATTAAAAATCAAATGTTTCACCTGGTTTAAAAAAAATGCAGTTTTTATATGATAGGATGAATCTGATATAAACAGGATGTATAAAAAAATCAGGAATGAATGCTAGTATTACGACACACCAAGATTAATTTTCACTTAAAGATAAACTTTATGCCATTTTTCAACTGCAAAAATGCAAAATCATGTACACCCTCTATATTTATTTAAATAAACAATCCTAAATGATGTTAGGAATAGAAATGAAAACCAAGCAATAAAGTAAACTTATATGATAAGCTACAGTTTAATCTGCAACCTTATTTGACCCTTTTATATTATTTATAATTATATTTGAATACTATATATTCATTAATTATTTAACAATAGGTATGTTCCCATTTGTTAAAAAGGTTTCTTTAAAATAAAGTCTTATTGTTTTAAGAATGTAACAGATTTACATTTAAGCATTTGGCAGACATCCTTATCCAAAGCAACTTAAAAAAAAAAAAATCTCATTATACATCTGAGCAGTTGAGGGTTAAGGGCCCAACAGGGGCAACTTGGTGGAGGTGGGGTTTAAACCTTGGATCTTCTAGATTGTGGTCCAACACCTTATCCACTGACACACCATGTTTACCATTAACGTTGTTTTGTGAAAACTGTTGAGAGTAAATGTCTTATATACTAAGATTAAAGATTAAAAGATTAAAAGATCTCTTCAAGAACAGTATGAACAGGTGCTGTAGTACAGTATGCAATGTTTTTAATGAATATTGATGGGTATTTACAGTGATTTGTGTCTTTAAGTATGAAAATACGTATGTTGTACTTAATCCATAAGAATAAAATAGTTTAATAGTTAAATATTTACTTAAATATAGTGAAATGGAAACAGATTAGATTTAAAAAGGGGAAATATACTTTATTTAAACTCATTTATCTTCAGTAACCACATTATCCACAATGGATAGGATGCAATTATCTATTACAGGGTACCATGCACACACCTCAGAGCAAGTAAGCATAGCCAATCCAGTGCTAACCAACATACTCTCTCGAGTGAGGTAGAAAACCTAGCATGTACCCTAAACATTGGTGTTGATGTTGTCAACCCTGTTACCCTTCTATCAATCTTGTCTTTTAGTCAAATATATGCAATAATACTCCAAAGTAAGATTCATTTAATTTTTAAAGAAATGGATAATTAATTAAATATTTTTAAAAAATTCTGTAATTTGAATTTGAAACTTTATTATAATAATAATAATAATATAAACATGTTTAAGCTGAGCTAAAAATGCTTATTTTAGTAACACAGAGGGCTAAATCTATAAAACGGAACAAAATAAAATAAATGCAACTTATTTTGCCCAAACAGCTGTTGTGACGTCACTGTTAAACGTCACGTAAAATATCGCGGGATCTGGTCGGACTCTGATTGAAATATTTCCAAACCCTTGTAATTTGTAACTAATCGGGACGGCGTTAGGACCGTGAGACGGGCGTGTCCAGGGAGTATCCTGAATGACTTTCTAATTAATATAAGTGTTACTACTTAGGGTCTGGAGACTGTTATTTCATAATAGGTTCACTTTTGTGAAGTGCCCTTCAACGGGAAAATACGTTGGCTTGTCGAGATTCAGCCCAGGATTCCCCGTTCTCCGAAGTTAAAGCTAAGGAGTGCGCATGCGCGAACTGTTGAGCAGCCGCCCGATACTCGAGCGCAGCCGATTGCGCGAGCGCTCCGTAAGGGCTACCTGCTTAAAGGAGACGCAGAGAGATAAACGTCATCTCGGGTCAAATTCTGAGGTAAAACGAATTAAAGAGAATATGTTGAGAAGAAAGTTATTTTTAAAAAATGTCATTGTAGTGTGTAATGTGTAATTTGTCAGAAAGTTCGACAGAAGTCTGACAAGAGCCTTCAGAAATAAGATAAACAGTTTCACGCGCTAATTAATAATAATAATAATATAACAAAAAACGAGCAAGAGATAGTTTCTGTTTAAGTTTTTTCTTTTCTTTTTTTTTTTTAATAAGTGGAAATGAGTGGAATTCTTTTGTGTCTAAGAGAAGAGTGAGTGAGACATGACTTTGTCCAGGTCGGCTGAAGTTTCCGCGGTTCCCCCGGCCGGTCTTCCTCTTGATGAGAGCCGTTAGCGCTGAGACACGCAGTCCGGTCTGAACCGGAATAAAGTGGACATGTCGAAGAGCATCCAGAAGAGAAAGCACTGGAGCGGCAGGGTGAGCGCGTGCTCGGTGCGCAGGAGCTCCGACGGCGAGCTGAACGTGGAGCTGCGCGGCGGGTCAGAGAGCGGACAGTTCACCTACATCGCCGCGGTCACTCAGGATGTAGTCTATCAGTACGGACAGCTGTCTGAGGGGGACTTACTGCTCGAGGTCGAGGGCTTGCCCGTGTCCGGCTTGCCCCTTTACGACGTGCTGTCTCTCCTGGACAACATCAGGGACCCCGTGCGGATGAAAACAGTCCGACAAGGTAAGAGCGCGTGACTGAGCCCGTGTTTCAGCCGAGCAGATTTTAGTCATGACTTCTCAGAGAGTGTGCATGTGCATGTGTGTGTGTGTAACTGCGAGTCAAATTATTATCCATGATAAACAGCATTAACTAGGCATGACTAGGCAGGTGACTTTTCATTGCCTGTGGGAACTCTTTGTGGGATGTTTCTCATAAAGTAGGACAGCAGATAGAAAGAGAGAGAGAGACACTATAAAAAGTCTACACACTCTTCTTAAAAGTTTTGAAGAAAGGGAAAACTTAGAATATCATGGTTCTATAAGTGTGCACACCCTTTTACAAAAGGCCATGTGACTCTACTTCCAATCAACAGATCACACTTTTTTACATTAGAGACCCGGAATCGTTTCTGAGAGCACTCCAGACCCCAAAGTCTGGTTCATTTTGATCAGGGAGAACACAGTCGTTCCATGCTCGGGAACTCGGGCACGGATCGAATCAGATATGGAAGCCGATCTTACCTGAGTAGATCGCTGTTTAATGTGATGTCATCCTTCTAAACTTGTGTGTGCGTGTAGCATCCTCCAATCACATCCCCTGATCTACACAGCCATAGCTGATACAGTAGGAGGGCATGTGAAAGCGGAATATCAGTAATATTAGGGGTAGCGCGAAAGTTAACATTCTTGTTCACAAGCATTCCTGGGCACTGCACAGATGACAAAACGCCAATAAGCTTTTGTTCGAAAGTAATTATCATATTCTCCCCATCAGTGCAGTGACTCTGATTAGCCGCAAATACAGACCAGACCAGGGATTTCTTTACATTCTTTTGGTTTTGTCTGATTCCTGGAGCCATGGTCCATAAAGAGCTTACAAAGCATGAACAGGACCTTTTTGTAGAAAAAAGGTAATCAGGAGAGGGAGAGAAAAATAGATCTACCATCTAGATATAAACCACGCAGGGCGTCATTGACAAGTGCAGAAAATGATAAAGTGATACCACGTTGATATTAAAATGATAAAGTGGAGAGCACCACAATGACATTACAGAGGACAGGATGTCCCTCCAAAATTGACGAAAGGACAAGAATAAATGATTACAGTAAGGGAGGCTGCTGCGAGGCCTACGATAACACTAAAGGAGACTGTTTAATATCCCTTTCCCACAAAACAACACACCCGAGCTCACTTCAGTTTTTGCCAAACCAGGTGGTAAAATGTGTTATGATCTGAGAACAAGGTGAAACTTTTGGGAGGATTTGTAACAGGTATGTTTGGTGCAAAAATTAAAGAAAAAAACAGACAGGGAGTGTGGAGTTGGCAGTGTCCTGCTATGGGACTGCTTCTCATCAGCTGGGACGACGTCTGTTTAGGCAAGATAGTAGGAATCCGAATATCAATCTACAGCACCAGTCAAAAGTTTGGACCACCTTCTAATTAAATAATGTTAGTGTAAGTAGTGTTTATTTTTGTTTTTTGTGATTTAATTTTTTCAAGTTCAAGTTCAAGTAGGCTTTATTGTCACTTCAACCATATACAGTTAGTACACAGTGAAACGAAACAACGTTCCTCCAGGACCAAGGTGCTTTTTACATTCTAGGCCAATACTGGATACTTCCAAACTATGAAATGACACATATGGCATTAGGTAATTAAGTAAAAACTTCCCATGAAGACTTTCCCAGGAAAGCAAGACCAAAACTTACCTCTGTTGCAGAGAAGAAGTTCTTTTACAGTTACCAGCCTCAGAAATCCCCAATTAACAAAGAGCAACTCGGATTAGAGCCATTATGAAGGATTTAGACACATCTCAAGACAATTAGAAGCTGTCTTTAAATCTTTGACTGGTAGAGTATTTTTGCAGAAATCTGCAGGACTTTGTTAGACAGATGAAAGAAATGGATTCACTTTTCAGCATGACACAAATCTGACACTGCAAAAATGATATCTTAGCACGGGAAAATACACCGATGTGGCTATGAAATGTACAGATGTGGCTATGAAATAGACAGATGTGGCTATGACATTATGTACACAAACATTATGTACACAAACATTATGCCCAATATTGTGTGGGTTTTCCTTGTCCCACCGCTGGTCATAAGACCACTGGTGGTGTGCTGTGGTGTCTGGCACCAGGACGTTGGCGGCAGATCCTTTGGATGCTGTGGGTTGTGGGGTGGATTCTCTGATTTTTTTTGTGAGCCGCATCTCATGGATGGTTGATTGGTTTTAGGTTCTGGGGAGTCTTGAGGCCGGGTTGGGGCTCGTTGCCTGCCGGGCCCTATGTGTGGGGAGCTGTGGTACTATCGTGGCCAGCATTTACTTTTTTTCAGCGATATTTTTGTGGGATTGGACAGGATGTGCTGTCCTTTGGTCTCTGCGTGCATGGATGAGCCTTGGGTGCCCAAGATCCTTTCACTAGTTTACCGATATCTGTTAATGTTACATGCTGTTAACGTCATGGCAGATCGGGGTATATTGAATTTAGTCAAACGTATCTAGTATTTCAATTATGAGATTATCATTAACAACTGTATTTTTCATACCAATGTCTGGTGTAATTTTATTGGTTAAAAATTGGCAAAATTATTGGCCAATATAAAAATAATAATAAATAATAAAATTATTTCACAATAAATAATAGAATAAAAGTGGCAGATGGAGATGTTGCTGGTAGTCCAAGAAAAGCCCAAGTGTTATATTACAAGAAAGTGATGTGTGCCCACTTTCAAACTGTTTCTTTTCTTTTTCTTTTCTTCCCTTCTAAAACATTTCTGTCTGCTTTTTTCACTAGAATGTTCTTGGTTGTTATAATCACATCAAAGGCGCAAAAAGATCTGACACGAATTTATGATTTCACATGGTTTCATTTTTTTACATCACAAAAAAACAGCACTAATAACTGGGGGGTTTATATCAACTCTATATACAGTAGGGGTACACACCCAGCCAGTCAGAGAGAGAGTAAGAAATAGGAAAGGAGACAGATATATAATGACACACATTAACCAAGACAGGCAAAGAGACATACACACAGTAAAGAAGGATAAACAGACTGAAAGTGAGCTCTGAAGAGAGAGAGAGAGAGAGAAAACAGACTTAGTAATGGACAGGAATCTCTTATGAAAGAGACCCGAGAGATTGAGAGAGAGAGAGAGAGAGAGACTTTAAGACATATTTAGTAACAGAGATAGGAAGAGAAAGACAGTGAGACACAGACAGTGTCAGAGAGAGAGAGAGCAGAACACTCACAGAGAGAGCGAGAGAAAGACAGAGAGACAGACTCACAAAGACATTAACAAATACACTGTTAACTGATGAGGTTGCAGTTTGACAATAGGCCGTTCTGACACTTTCTTCAGGGCATGTTGTTGACCAGCTTAATGCAACATTCACTCTGTAGGGGTCAAGCAAATCACACACACACACACACACACACACACACACACAGAACACACATATCTAGAAAGCCCGTAGGAGGGCCGCGCTGGGAGATGAGGGGAACTAACCAGGAGCGGGGCACTGAAAAATGACCTCGTGCACAGGACACAGACCTGTATACATAAACGAAGTCACACACACTTCTGGAGACCATAATGTGTGTGTGTGTGTGTGTGTGTGTGTGTGTGTGAGGGTTTTAGTAAGAGAGCAGAAGCAGTATAGATTCGCTCATGTGGATTCTCCGTACTTCAGACAGAAGGAGCGTGGTGCGTTATCACGTGGCTCTGATTATTTCTGGAGATTCACTCTGTGGGACTATGATGGGCCTGACCCACAAGCTCTATATGTATGCACACTTGTACACGTGTGTGTGTGCGTGTGTGTACAAAAGATGTAGAGTATAAAATATGAGCAAGTGATGTTCCAGCCATAATGAGTTATTCCTTAAGTGCCTTTTGAGAGGAAATCTGCACATGTTCACCTCATGGTCACACGGGTGTCATCTGGGCTTTCTGCTTTATCCTACTTCCCAATAATGTGCATGTAGGTGATGTGTGTGTGTGTGTGTGTGTGGCTGTATTCTCCCTTTGCTCCCAGTGTTTCCTGGATAGACTCTGGATCTACAATGGTGTTTACACAGTAGTAGGACACAAAGCCCTACTGAGCAGCAGAAAAGTGTTAAAGGGTTGAACAAATCCACCTAAAGGCACATCAATACTGTTTGCATAACAATTAATGTTAGTTATGTAACAAAGCTAGGTATAATGCTATTATACTGTACGTACAATAGCCTAGAGCTTAGTTTAGCTCTACTTGGAGCTAAAATGATACTTCCTGTCATTGCTACCAATCACAGAGTGGTGATTGGGTGCGAGTGTGACCAATCATAGCAGAGTGGACACACACCTTGTTTCTACCTCCAAACTATTCACACACTATGAGGAATTAACGGAAATGTCAATCAGCCTACCGTGCATGTCTTTGCACTGTGAGAGGAAACCCGCCCCCCTCCAAGCACACAAACTCAGTCTCGTCAACTCACAGACCTGTGCCGGGAATCGAACCCTTGACCCTGGTGATGCGAGGGCACAGTGCTAACCACTACGCTACCACTACGCTACTAGCTAAAAAAAAAAACACGTGACATATCGCACTTTAGCGTGGCCATAGAACGAATTGAGTGCTTACGTCTCCGGATAAGTCTGAAATCGCAGTGACCAACATCCGGTTTCCTGTGGGTTTGATAGAGATTGTTAGAAGTGTGTGAGGTTTGTGTGTTGTGTACAGAGCTAAATGTGAGAGTGACCTGAAAGCAAGTATAAATAATGAACACATGGACAAGAGATTAAGAGGGGACACGGTAAGGTGTTGAAAATGTTCCTTTCATCTCACATTCCAACAGAAGAGTCTGTGTCATTCATTGGTCATGCTAATTTCTCACCCACGTATTTTCACAGACACAAACACACACATACGCGCACACACCTGTTTTTTTTTTTCTTCCTTGCAGCTTCGCATGGCCTTGAATGGCTCTGTGTTGTTTTCAACTCACTCTTGGGAAATGATTAACAGTGTTTTGTAAGAGTGAGTATGACTGCATGACTGTAGCAATGACACTACACCTCAGTTAATCGCACATTTATTTCCTAACCGAATGTTACACACTCAGGGACACATACACACAGCAACATTTATTCCCAAAAAGAAATTAGTGTTCCAGTCGACACAAATTAGACATAGAAAGTAACCAAGCGACAGCAGTCGAGCGACGAGTTCAGTGTTTCAGCAAAACACCTGAGCTTGTGTGTGTGTGTGTGTTTATCAGTGGAGTGAAATGTGACAGCCTATCGCTGATATCATATCGAACAGAAAATAAGGAGTAACAGTGCACATAAACAGCACAAGAAACACAGTTAACCTTGAGCCGTATGCACCGTGTAATTTGTAGCAGGCATCTGTTTTGATTCACTTGTGATTTTTGTACCGTTTATGTTAACATACTTAGCAAACACTCCTTCACACATGCTCATCCTGGGGGGTAAGTGTGTGAACACATGGGAGAGTAAATAAGAGATTGTGGTCATGTGACCCATGTTTGCTTTTGTGAGATTTCTGTTTTCGTGCTTTAGAGTCCAGGTACACTTGAAAACGGTGGTCTGGGGTGTGAACCGAGTGTGAAGGATGTAGTTGGTGCGTATGGAACGGTGCAGTAGAGTTCAGAGTTCAGACGAATAATTCTTATGTGTATGCAAACCTGTGATTATGAGCCCCACCCCAAAGGAAATATAATCAAGAAGGAAAATATTTCTAGTATTCGTTTGTTTAGAGGCTTTGAGCCAAGAATGTTCACATCGGAAACATGTCATTATTAAATATTCGCAAAGGAGCCTGTCTTTATGAAGTCTGTAATTGTACACTATTTACTATGAAATAAAAATCTTTCTAAAAGTTTAAATTTAAGTCCTGATGTGACAATGCGTAAAGAAGGTGATAGCGAAAGAGACAAGGAGAGTGTTCTTGCTGACACTTTCCAGCAGCTGGAACAATGTGAACAATGTACGTCTTGTTCAGATAACAGCTATCATGAGACTGAGTGGCCTGCACTGTTTTTCACCAGTAGAAATCTCTGGAGTCGCGCTGACGGCAAACACGGGCTGTGAAGGTGCAGTGAGGATCAAAAGCGCTGGCAAATAAAAACCGTGACCGCGAGGAAACAGATCGGGCTCAAAGGTTGTTCCATGCAGGTGTTTCCTATTGTAAGAGCCAGTGGTGTGTGTGTGTGAGTCTGTGTGTGTGTGTGAGAGTCTGTGTGTGTGTGTGAGTCTGTGTGTGTCAGTCTGTGTGTGTGAGTCTGTGTGTGTGAGTCTGTGTGTGTGAGTCTGTGTGTGTGAGTCTGTGTGTGTGAGTCTGTGTGTGTGTGTGTGAGTCTGTGAGTCTGTGTGTGTGTGTGAGTCTGTGTGT
>JAOVVA010000036.1:8102455-8124668 GCA_028565275.1 Leiocassis micropogon | reverse complement strand
AAATGTATTTGTATTAACTACACACTGGATGATATTTAGCTGTGGAGTTTATTATATATGGGGATGCATGTTGACATTTTCTCCCCTCCTTTACCAATTCAGTTTTTTTAATCAGGCAATAGGATAAACCCTTGAAAGGAACTAGACTCCACAGGAAACCCATCCTCATTTGGGTGATGTCAGAAGGATATAGCAGGGATTGATCTGCAGTCATACTGCGTGTTAGGAGGCTGGAGTTAGACCTCATTTCACAGAATCCTCCACCTCCACAGTAATTACCATCACTAGACCTCAGCGTCTGTTAGATAATTGATTGATAAGCAGCAGCGCAGTTTGGTGTGAACCACATTCTGTAATTTGTATCATCAGTTGTAGAAGTCCATCCATCCTTTGTCTATACCGGTTGTCCTGTGTAGGGTTGCAGGGGGCCTGAAACCTGTCTCAGGGAACTTTGGGCACAAGGCAGGGGACACCCTGGATGGAGTGCCAGCTGGAGACGTGGATCATAAGTAGGCTGTTTCGGTTCGATTTGATTTTGAATGTGCGATTTTTCTATTTGATGCAGTTCGGTAACACCTCGTATTTCTTAGAGGTTTTAAAATAATCAAAATGATTAAATGTATCTAATATGCATCAAAATGCTGTGTAGCTTGTGTTGATGATTTTTTTTCTCATGAATTTGAGGAGGTGTTGCGCCAACCGGTTATAAACTTAAAAGTAAAGGAAGAAGAGATAACTTTGCAAAAAGAAGATGGAAGCAGTTTGGCTACCTATATTGTATGTCTTTGGAGTGTAGGAGGAAACTGGAGAACTCAGAGGAAACCCACCAAGCACAGGGAACACATGTAACTTCCACGCACACAGATAATAGGCGAGATTCGAACCCCCAACCCTGATGTTGTGAGGCCACAAGTCTAATCAGTAAACCACTGTATATATTTCTATGCTTAGTGTCAGAAGCTAAAACTGACTGTATGTTGAAAGACAAGTTCACCAGACACCAGACACACTCTCAGGCGCACCTGTACACCTGCTCGATCTTGCGATTCTTCAACCAGCCGATCATGTGGCAGCAGAGCAATTCATAAAACCATGAAGATCCAGGTGAAGTGCTTGAGGTCAAGTTCAGGCCAAACATTAGAACGAGGACGGAGTGTGATCACAGGGAACAACAACAAAACAACCTCCAGAAAGTGCCAGAAATGTGTTGTTGGTGAGACAGGTCTGAGACGAATGGGGAGATGATTGAAGCTGACAGCTCAACTCAGATAAACACTCTTTAAAAATGTGCTGAGCAGAAAAGCATCTCACATCACATGGGACATCCTGAGGTGGATGGACTAATGGTTTGTCTGAATACCAAACTGCTTCTTTGAAGAGTTGAGTTGATGAACAGTACCTGTTTCTGCTTCGGATAACAGAATCCAAACTGCCGTCCTGTGGACTAGAACCACAGTTAGCATGAAATATGCCACCACTGTATTACTGGCTAGTACAGAGGTTTAAACCTGAAGCAGATTTAATAAACTGACGACTTAGACAGTAGAAAGACAGTTCGTAAGGATCCCGTTTGTCCCTCAAATGCGCCATATGATGCATTTGCTTTAAACCACAGTGTATCCTAGCAACATCATTCTAGACTAACGTGAACAGACACCAGAGTGCCGGGGTACTACTGTACATGCGATCACTCGCCAGAGAAAAATCCTTCATTTAGTGATCCACTGATTTAAACTTTTATGCTTCAGGCTATTTTTCTTTCACAAGACTGAGGAATGAGGATGTCCAGTGTTGGAGTTGAAGTTGAAGTGATGAAAGAAGAAATGAGAAACCCTGAGAGAGAGAGAGAGAGAGAGAGAGAGAGCAGGAGGATAAGAGCAAAAGAAAGAAGGAGGGTGATGACAAGAGTGAGAGCCACTGAGCTGAGACGTGCGTGCCTTTGGGCGTGTGTGTCTGTGTGTGTGTGTGTGTGTGTGTGTGTGTGTGTGTGTGTTAGTTAGTCGCCTCCATGATGAGCTGCTTGAGAACGAGTATGTGTAAGACAGAAGGAGAGAGCTGGATCCACACACACACACACACACACACACACACACACACACACACACACATAATGTTATACTCCAGTGATTTTCAACCCTGACTCTACAGTATATGTATGAGAACATAAAGCAAAAGTTTCACTCTAATAATAATAATACGAGTCTTGGACTGAAATGTCAGATAAACGTAGCTGTGTGTCACATATTCCACATTTTATCCAAACTTTTAGGTATTTATGTTTTTTTTTGTTTGTTTTTTGTTTGTTTGTTTTTTTCCTTTACACTTGTCCTGGAAAGCGACGTTGTGACACGTCCTCCTTCATTTTTTATGTAAACGTGACAGTTGCGATTTCAGCGACAAGCGACATTCCCATTAAGACTTTCTCAATTTTGTGTAAATTATGTATGGCCATACTTGGACAGTTCCTCAGACCGTTCCCATGGCGTGCGTGGCCCGACATTTCTTCAGTTCTTCATTCAGAGCCTTACTGTACATCCAACTAGGGTTGCAAATTCCACAATGTTTTTCTTTACTTTTGGTTGAACAGATTAACAATAAATACTAAATTGATCATTAATAATTAGCAATAATTTTGTAATGTCAACCTAGCATTTATACAAAAATTAGGAAACTAGAAAGAATAACATGAGGTGATTTCTCTTTTAACTTTCTAAACATGTAACATCATGGTTCAACTTTCTGTTGGGTAATAAATAAGAGTGTGTTAGCGTTATCAACATTAATGTGTCAGCTCAGGTATTCCAGCTACATATAATGTTAACTGTAAACTGATAATTAATTAAATTATCATTATTTTTCTATTATATATCACTTTTAATAATGCTCACTGTTGCAAAGCAGTTTTACAGAATCAAAAAGAAAATTAGGCAAGTGATTTTGAAATGTACAGTATTAGGCAATATGTATAAATCAGAATCATCAGATTGTCTTTGATGAACAAGCCGAGGCAGTCAGGTAATTATGATTTATACATTGCGACAGTGATCATTGTTAAAAACCAGTATATAAATAAAACTGACTTGAATTGAATCAACTAAAGTAGGCAAACAAGAAAGACAAACTGAGGGTCCTGGTCATATAGGGGGATAGGGTCTGTCCACGTGGCGACGGAGACTCCCCACCCTGGAGGTATATCTGTCGTTTCTGTGACAGTTACTTTAGGGGTCAGGTTCCTACCGCTGACACTCAGTTGTATCTGAGCGCTCGGCGGTGAAGGACCTTACTTAAGGGTCCCACTGTGGCAGCCTGGCTGTGTCCGTGTCTCAAACCAGGAAACGCTGGGTCAGCAGTCCAATCGGATGGTCTTATGGCTTAAAATACAACGATTTAACAGATGCGTTGTGGTTTCGCATCCACTGTTATTAGTTTGTGGTGAAAAACAATACAGACCTGTTTACTGAAGATGCTTCCTCACTTTATCAGGTAGGTGTGTGAAAGTCTGGAGCTTTTACACACAGTAGCTATTCTTGTTACATTGTACATTCATTAATTGAGTGTGTAGAGTCGGGTAAATCCGGTCCCGCTGGTTAATGTTGGTAACTTGTGGTTCGTGAGAGTGAGTGACCGTACATGCTGTACTGTAAAGTAAAATTTTATCCAGCTGTTAAGTAAACAGAATTGTCAGCCAGCATTACCAAATATGTTCAGGGAATTATTTTGCCATCACCTAGACTCCGCCCACAAGCAAACACCACCGCGGTCTACATTGCTCTTATCTCTTGTCATCATTTAAAAAAAACAACCTGCCAAAAATACAGTGTCTAAGAATGCACACTGCCTGAGCTACAAGTGTGCCCAATAAACACGTGACATGCGAGAAACATTATGCAAAACAAACATTGTTTGGTACCACATTTGTAAACGGTTAAATTCTAACTGCCACTTAACTGATTTCCTGCCTGCATTCAGTTCACATTTACTGTCAGATGCGCAAAAAATGGAAGACAAACTATCATCCTGTGCGATTCATCCTGTTCTGTCACGTATACCCCGACATTAAATGTGTGTAGTAACAGGTTAAAAGTGATTAGCACAGCTTGGTGGTTCCTTAGGTGTGTGTACATGCCAGGTTTAATTTAGCTTGGTTCGCTTATCTGCTAATGAGACTAGCGCGTAACATCCAAATCAAACAACTCACTTTGACACTGGCTAGTAGGAACAGGAATGATACGATATCACGATAACTTTGTGCCGATTCGTTTTGTATTGCGATTCTGTTAGTGTTGCGATTTTATAAATATACTGATTTAATTTTAGTTTTTTTCGATTTTACAATTAAAGTTACAATGCTTAACAAACTTAGCAAATAATTCACTCCTACCACACAGGACGCTGTGCCGCCTGCCTAGTTCAGAGCACACCACCTATGAAGATGTATAAAAAAAATATATATTTTAAAAAGTTGATTTTGGAGTCAGTGTGTGACAATGAACGGATTTTCCTCTCTACTGGCTACTACATTCTTCATATAGTGTACTTCATATATATCGAAGTAGCTGGACACTTTACCTACACTAGAGACAAATCTCATACAGCAATGAAGTGTGTAGTGTGTGTTATAGATTCAGGATGAAGATGGGTCATGTTTGTTTATGGTTTATGCAGAATGTGACTCCTCCATAGAAGTGCTGCTTTGTCTGGTTCAGATGTTGTGAGCAACCGTGATGACTCTTCTTCTTCTTCTTCTTCTTCTACTATTTATTATAATTGTGTATGTGTGTGTGTGTGTGTGTGTATGTGTGTGTGTGTGTTTGGAGGTTGTCAGCTTCCCATATTTGGCAACTGCACACCTGTCACACTCTTCAGTTGTTCACTTTCAGAGGGCTGGAAAAAAGACACACAGCTACCATCTTTCTTTCACTCCTTATTTTCTCTGTTCGCTCTTTTCTCATTTGCTTTTTCCGTCTTGATTCTCTCACTCAATGAGTTTTGGCTCCTCCCTCTTCTTCACATTCTTTCATGGAGGGTTTTATGTGTGCTTGTTCTCTCTCACTCCACCATTTCCCCTTTTTTTTTTACACATTTGTACAATGACTATAAATGAAGAAAGGGAGAACGAGAGGAGAACGAGAGGAGAATCGAGAGAGAGAGAGAGAGAGAGAGAGAAAGGCGAGCTCTGTCTAAACGGTGAATTGGAGTCAGCTTAGTCAATCATTAAGCTTCGAGCTGTGTACCATTGGTGGCTCTTCTCCATCTTTTCCCATGAACCCCCTCTCTGTCCATTCCAGCTTCATCCCCTAGGCCCCCCCCCCACACACACACACACACAGAATGAAAAGACGGGGAGAGGGAGCGCTGGAGAAGAAAAGCGAAGCCTCAGCTGTGAATGTGGCTGCACTGGCCAAAAGAAAAGGCCTGGTGTGAATGTCTGCATTGTGTGTGTGTGTGTGTGTGTGTGTGTGTGTGTGTGTGTGTGTGTGTGTGTGCGCGCGTTTGCGTGCACGAACATGCGTCTGGCATCCCGTTGATTTCTATCCAGCTGCCCTCAAAACAATCTCAGCTGGAGAGCGTTCTACTGAATAAATCTTTAAAAGGAGTGAAATAGTGAAACAGACAGAGGAGAATGGAGATAGTGAAAGAAGTTTTAGTGTGTGTGTGTGTGTGTGTGTGTGTGTGTGTGTGTGTGTGTGTGTGTGAACACACCTGTGTTTTTGCTTTGTGACTCAACCTCAACACCAGAAGGCTGGTTTATGTTTCCTTCTGAACAGAAGGTCAGGAGAGGAGTCGGGTGGGGGAAGGAGGAGGGGCAACGTCTGGAGTAATCGCTCCTTAAAAGTGAGACGCGTAACCTAATTGGTCAGAAGAGACATACGATAAGGGGAGAGAATTGGCGGGAGCTGGGATTCTCTTTAAGGAGGGGTTGTTAAGTTTCCCTGCAGCATTGTTTCATTTTGTAACTTGGATGGAAACTCAGTAGGACGAGATGTGAAGATTATCTGTCTGGGCTGATTGTTTCGCTCGTTCCTAGATGTCTGCTGGACAAGTAGGTTTAGTAGACTCAGGTTTTTTTTTTTAACACTACGGGTCGTGGCAAGTCCTTAAAGTTTGGGATGAGAAGGTGTACTCGGGCACGGCTCAAATCAAATATGAAAGGCAGCAGTACCTTTACAAGGAAATGGACCGATGTTTGGAACGAGACATCGTTAACGTGCCTCCTCCAAGATTTTCTCGTGCACGTGCTGATTTCGTCCTCTCAACTACACGGTGATAGCTGATGAAGTAGGATGGCAAACGAGAGGGTCGCTCTTGACATTTTTCTAGAAATATTAATATTAGGGACAGCGTGAGGGTTGACTTTCTCTTACTCTTCTTTGTTGGGTTTATATGCACCTCACAAACCAACTAGGTGCCTACTGCCACCTGCTGTGTGTACTCGAGTACAGGACAATAATAATAATGTTTACAGTGGGCAGTGGGGGATGTGGGACAAATCAATCACGCCTCAAAGCCACCAGTGTTATTTTTTTCCTCCTCCTTCAACAACCAGAGAAAGATTAAAAAATCGGCCTGCTGCATCACAATTACACACACGTAGCATGTATGACATACAATTGTGATGTACTGTGTGTGTGTGTGTATATATATATATACTGTAGGTGCATGCTGTTGTTCATGTGCAGTGTCATATAGCTCAGTCACCTTTCTTTAGGTTCATTACTAATTAAGCTACTAAATAAGGTTCTTGAAAGCCAGAATAACTTTTGCAATTCGAAGCGTCACTTCAACACAATCCAGTCATGAACTAAATGTTTCGAGCCACTACCAAGTCGAGCAATGTTTCAAATTTATATCTTTTTTTTTTTTTTAAGTTCTTATGTAACGCAAGTGAAAAATTACGCAAATTTATTTAGAATCTTTATAGACTGGGAAAGCGTAGCAAACAGTGCAGGGTTCCTATGAAATAAAGACTATAAATAATTAAAGAAAGAAATAATCAAATGAAACACTGTACTATTTGCTGTAGGTATTGCTGTAACAATTTATGCACCTGTTTACGATCTGAAATGCCACTCCATCGATAATTCCTCGTCACATACAGTAGAACATTTTTTTAAGCCAGGGCTGATATTCGACTCAAACACCCAACTAGTAATTTGCAGTCTTTAACCAGTAAAAACCCAAGAAACCATTTGAAATTCCTGCTAAATCCCTCCTCAACCTGCTGTAGATTGTTCCTTGTCAGCTCAACATGCCCGTTAACAACATCAGCAGTAAACACAGTCACTGTAAATAAGTGATGTCAGCGACACCTCGGCATAAGATCGCCCTGCCTTTGCGAATTTTCTGCCTTAGGAACAAAAATTTTGCAAGAAATTTGCTACGGCATGCGAAACATTTTCGGCATTCCAGCGACTGAGCAGGGTGTGCATACTTTCGGTTGTGTGTATATCCTGTTTCGAATACTTTTGTTTGTCTTTGACCACATTCATCTTGGGTAGACTTGTAATTGAATGCTATCAAAAGATTAACATGAAGGCATACTTTTAATTTATTTTGTGTTGAAAATGGCGTCATTCTATATATTTAATCACAAATTAAAGTTTACATGTTTACAGACGGAGGGGTTTAAAAGTCTGAGACCATAATGAAAATCAGAGATCTGTCACTTAAAATTAGAGATCCACCAATTGCAATTTTCTTGTATGACAAAAGTTCAGAATCTGCCGATACTGATTTTGGCTGATTCTGATAGTCAGAACAATAATTGACTTCATACAAACACATTGTTGTAACTTTAACGAAAAGTGTAATTAAATATCTCTAATAAACATGCAAAAATACCTTTTGCATTTTCTCCACGACCTTCTGCAGATCACTGCTCAGAGATCGCTCAACCATTCTCTCTCTACAGTACCGCTTGTTCTGTACAGGGTCCCAGGAGACTCGGGTACACCCTTGACATGGTGCCAGTCTATTCCATGTAATTTGGCACTTTGGGAACGCCAACCATCCTAATCTGCTTGTCTTGGACTGTGGGAAGAAACCGGAGTACCCGGAGGAAACCCACCAAGCGCTGGGAGAGCATGCAAACTACATTGCTAACCACTACGCCACTGGTCACTGTCTTTCTTTCTTTCTTTTTTTTTTTTTTACATATAAAATGCAACAGAAAATTCATCACATGCCTCCTCACATCTGAAGGAACGGTAATGAATCACAGACTCATATGATTGGTTAGTACCACTCTGTTGATGAGACTCCTCCCCACTGAGGGATCCTGGCTACCGATGCCTGCAGCAGGATTTGAACTCATGACCTCCAGCTGACACAGCAAACACATTTCCACAGGGACAAACACAGGGTCTAATCATAGTGATTCATACACAATCACATTTCATACAAATCATAATTTTCTTTTGATTGTTTAAAGCTGCTTTGCGACAATGACAATTGTTAAAATCTCTGTACAAATAAAATAAAATTGAATTGAATTGAATTTCCAAGCTAACGGTAAAGACTCGGTTATATCTGAAGCTGATTGGCAGATCGATTGGTCCATTTCTACTGTTTAACTTGAACTAAACCGAAGGATTTGGTATTTTGAAATATTTCAACACGTCGAATGTCTTGAATATTCTCCGTCCAGGAGTCCTCACCGTTTCTAGGTCCCTATTTAAATCTAATGCAAATGAATGATGGTGATCGTGTTACCTGCTTTGTACAAAAGGTCAGATTTTCCTCGTGCTCATTTCCTCAGTCTCGTCTGCTGAAGCATGTGTTCAGACGACACTCTGGATCATAAGGATTTGAACAAACTTGTAGATTCTATGCTGCCAAAAGTAGACAAACTGAATACTACTGTCCAATTTCTCTCTGAAATTCATGTAAAGGTACAATGTCATGAAAACTTTTGTGAAAAGAGGATGCAAAAGATCTGAGCACTGTTACTATCACGAGTGCTCTTGGACTTGCTCTCAGTGTTTGATTTCGCTGTTTGTTCAAACAACAATCAGAGCGTCGCAATCGAACGTTAATTCGAATTAACCGCGAGCGACGTCTCAGCCCTGCATCTCAGCGCGAGCAGCAGCATGAAAAAAAAAAAAGGAGTTGTTTGGCTTCACAGGTCTCAGAGGAAGCACGTGTGAGACGTCACCCTCTCTGTCACATGATAGAACAGAGTGGGCTGATGGGCGGGACCCTGCAGACAAACCAGAGAATGCTAGATGTCTCTGTGTGTGCAGACAAAACACACCCTGCTGATTTAGTGTCTGTGATGTTCCATAAGCAGCGATCGGGGGTCTGCAGGAGTTCACTCATTTCAGTCTGTTCTAATGAGATACTGTACACTCATCCTGTATATTCAGAGTCGCAGGGGGGGCGGGAGCCTATCACACTCAGGGTACCCCTCGGACATATACACTCAATCACTATGAGGAATTTGGGAACGCCAGTTAGCCTAATCTGCATGTCTTTGGAGTGTGGGAGGAAACCGAAGTACCCTGAGGAAACTCACCAAGCAGTGCTAACCACTACAGCACCCTGCTGCCTTCTAGTGAGAGACACTTTACTTATTTTATGCTAACTATCATGTTTAAGTAGCTCAGTGGTTAGTACTGTAGCCTCACACCTTCAGGGTTTGATTCTTGTGTCCGTTCTGTGTGTGTGTGTGTGTGTGTGTGTGTGTGTGTGTGTGTGTGTGTGTGTGTGAGAGAGTGTGTACGCCTGCTCTTTTCATGCTTTGTATGTCCAAAGATATAGGCTAATGGGTGTTTCCAAATTCTCTCTAATGTATGAGTGTGTGTGTGTGTGTGTGTGTGTGTGTGTGTGTGTGCTTCCAGGATGTACCCTGTCACATTACATTTGTTTTGATCAGTGATAACACACTCGTTCTGTGCTCAGGAAACGAGTCCACTCGATAAAGGTGGTCTTGAGAATGATGCAGCGGATCTAATCAGAATTAAAGGCCATTCGTACCCGATCATGGAAGTGGCCCGATGTTTAAACGCGACGTTATCAGTGCTGTCGGTCTCCTCTGAAATCTTAGAAACTCACCCTCTGACCTACGCAGCCATAGATGATAAAGTCTGGGAGCGTTTTTTTCACTTTAGGACACGATTGACTTGCACAGGCCCAGGAACGATTGCTTCCCACTCTCCACTCCCTCGCTGGCCAGCGTATACATTGTGTTCACTTTCACCTATTTGGTTTGTTAGCCACATCAAACACGAGAGGAAGAAAACGAGGAAGAAAAACTTCACGAGCAATGCTTTCGCATGCCTTCTACAGAGGATGAGGTCTGAGACGACGTCACGGAACAATTTGCTTCATTATCTGATCCAATCCGCCGTGCGGCTCCCGAGTACGGAACCATCGTGTTCTCACTGATCGAAACAAATCAGACTTTGGGATCAAGTGTTCTCAGAAACGATCCCAGCGCTCTAATTTGAAAAACGCCCTGAGAAGTTATGTAAAAGACATTTTTTTCCCCAGCAATATCAACAATATTAGGCATAGTGCGAAGATTGGCTTCTACATTCTCTTCTTCTCTTGTGTTTAATGTGATCTTGCAAACTAAATAGGTGTGTACTGCCACCTGCTGTACTGGAGAGTGAGAATACACTTGGGTAATTAAAGCGTACCCGAGTATGTTTGAATAATAATAATAATAATAATGATGTGAACGCTGGACAGTGTGGGAAGGGGCACAGTACAAATCAATCATGCACAGTGTGAAGGCGTCCCCCCCCCCAGGACACTTGGATGAACAGTGTAGACTTCCGACAGATGGATAAACCTCAGCCAGTTTACCCAGTTTAAGTTTAGTGACGTGTTTATTACAACAAGACTGGAGCAGCGGAGTAGAGCGTTCACTCACCGGGTGAGCCAGGTCATTAATTTATTATTATTATTCCACTCCTATGTGTGTGTGTGTGTGTGTGTGTAAAAATGTCATGTGCTTCATCCAGTAGCTCTGCTTTTATCAGCTAAATCGATGCTGCATTGATACAGTAAGACAAGAAAACTGTAAGATCCTCACATTCAGTTCTCATGTCTACCTTTGAGGTATTAGTGTATATAAGTTCAGCATCCCATGGATATATATATATATGTGTGTGTGTGTGTGTGTGTGTGTGTGTGTGTGTGCACATGTGTTTTAGTGCTTGATTGTCTTTGATATCGATTACACTGTCGGTGCCATATGTGCTTCTAGCTCTTGAGAACATTCCTCGTCTTGATAGATATGGTCATAGTTTGGCGCGCGCTCCAGATTGCGTGTGTGTGTGTGTGTGTGTGTGTGTGAGTGATGTGTGCGGTTTATGGTTTGCATAAAGCATGCTTCCAAGCACTTGAGTAGACAAACATTTATGTGAAGTCAATCAGTGTGTGTGTGTGTGTGTGTGTGTGTGTGTGTGTGTGTGTGTGTGTGTGCATGTGTGTGCGCGTGTGTACAGTGCAGTAATTGGTTTGCAGACCCTGGAGTCCTCCTCTCCCTGTGTGAATATTTTTCAGCAACTTAGCAAAAGCTTTCTCATCTCTCTCTCTCTCCCCCTTTTTCTTTGTCTCTGTCTCTCTGTGTGTCTCTCTCTCTCTCTTTCTTTGTCTCTGTCTCTCTGTGTGTCTCTCTCTCTCTTTCTTTGTCTCTGTCTCTCTGTGTCTCTCTCTTTCTTTGTCTCTGTCTCTCTGTGTCTCTCTTTCTCTCTCTCTTTTTATCTGGGTCTCTCTGTGTCTCTCTTTCTCTCTCTGTCTCTCTCTCTCTCTCTCTCTCTCTGTGTCTCTCTCTCTCTGTCTCTCTCTGTGTCTCGTTGTTGTGATAACAGTGTGTGCTCCTCCCCGTAGTCAATTCTTTGTGTTTGTTCTAGAAACTTTCCTCAGTGTGATGATGTAATGCTGTCTGTCATCTCAGCAGTATAGTGAAACCGACTGGTGCTGGTGCAGAGCGTGTGTGTGTGTGTGTGTGTGTGTACACATCCAGATTGCCTGAGTTTCTTGTACAAAAGCTCTATGAAGGGATTTTTGTTGTTTCTGTTGCTGGTTTTGTGTCTATACTGTACACACACACACACACACACACACACACACACACACACAGATTGTTCTGGACAGAAGGGGTATTTTTACGTTTGTCAGTTGGTTTCATTTTACACCCCCCCCCCTTCCCCCTTTATTGGTGCCAAATAATCATCAGACACATATACGTTTATATACACACACACACACACACACACACACACACACACACCATTAGGTATTCACCGGGGAGGGGGTTAAGAGCAACAGATGTTTGGTTTGGTTTGGTCAGACAATGAGCTCGGCGAGCTGCTGACAGCAGGCAGACGACAGGGTTTCAGATATCACCTCACCATGTGTATGTGTGTGTGTGTGTGTGTGTGTGTGTGTGTGTGTGACAGATCTGTACATGCTGTTAGGATGCCTGTGTGGCTGTATCCTCTATCTGTTCTTTTGCATACGTCATGAGAAAGTGATGAAGTTATTTTGTGTCCGGGACTTTGATGCCGCTATTAAACCAAAACACGAGGAATGACGTCGTCAGCCGTCCACTCGGTCCACACTTGCAGTGGACACACCACACACCAGAGCGCTTCTATTGATGATTTTAAAAATAATAAATAAACACCGGGCTAATGCGTACACAGTCAACACGGCCAGTGAAGCATCAAGGTGTGATCGGTTATAGTGAGAGCCGTTGTAACGGCAAAGCTCCTTCTGTTGAACATCAGTAAACAAACAGCCTGTGTGTGTGTGTGTGTGTGTGTGTGTGTGTGTGTTATTCATGTACAAACACTTTGCTTTGAAGCTGCATTGTAGTAGATTTACATTTACAGCATTTGGCAGACACTCTTATCCAGAGCGGCTCAAGTCTTCTCTCATTGTGTCTCATCTGAGCAGTTCAGGGGCACAACACTGGTAACTCGGTGGTGCTGGGGTTAGAACCTGAGACTTTCTGATCCACAGGCCGACACGATAACTGGGTCTGTTTTTTTGTTTTTTTTGGTGTTTTTTGGACATGCTTTAGTGTTATAGTGTTAAATGATGTAATTTTCCTCTAAAAAACAAAAAAACAAAAAAATTTTAGTCGCCTCCCACCGAGGCCTGGCATATCTTGCTGTAGAGTATCAGCTTGTAAGCTGGTGTTTGGTTAACACGAAACATGTGTGTGTGTTCCTTCCCTCTTTAATGCTGCTGGAATTTGTTGCTCTTTTTTTTTTTGGGGGGGGGATTTTTCCCAGATTTTCTCTCTAATTTAGTCTTATCCAGTTCCTCCCACATTAAGGAGGGCCAAAGACTATCACGTCTTTCCTCTGAACTGCTTCCTTCCGCTTGCGTGAGCTCATCCCTCCCCTCTGAGAGAGCTCGGCCAATCAGCTCCTCTCTCTAGTCCTCCGGCCGCGAGAGGTTACAGCATCACCCGTGAATCGAACCAGCGATCTCTGGATGAGAAGGGCGAGCATTTTACCACTGCGACACTTGGAGGTGCCGGAATTTGTTGCTTTTTAAACCAAGCGATTGTGTCTATTGTGTTATAGACCTTTTACACCTGACGTCATGACACCTGAACAGCACATGTTACAGTACCACATGTTACTCATGATACCAGCACCACCCAAAACTACACTCAGACAAGCACTGGAGCAAAAAAACCATCAGATAACACTGTCATCTTAAAATCTTAAACAGCATCTTGTGTCCTCAGTAACTGATTCTGTCGTTCCGCATCGTCCCTGAACCATCTGTGTCGTTCAACTGAATCCCAAATCCCTCTTTAACCTCTGAACAAGGGCTTCACTTGGTGTGTGTGGATCAGGGGATTGTACACACTACTAATGCTAACAACATTCACCAAATCACATATTTGTACACCAACCACTCTCACTCACTCATCGTCGTCTATATTATCCTGCATTTAGGGTCACAGGGGGCTTGGAGCAGGGAGGTGAAATTTGGGAACACCAATTAGCCTAATCTGCTTATCTTTGGACTGTGAGAGGAAACCCACCAATCACAGGGAGAACACGCAAACTACATGCACACCGAGACGGGAATCGAGCCTGACCAGGAATCGAACCCGGACCCTGGAGGCGACAGTGCTAACCACTACACCACCGTCCTACACCAATCACGTTATGATGAAAAAAAAATCAAACTTCTGCAACTTATTACCTTCTTCATTTGTTTTTTTACGGACTTCTTTGTCTTTTGAATAAGTTACAAAGTCCACCACAACTTTCACACTGCATGTGAAAATAATCAGGAGAACAGAAGCCATCAGTTGCCAGGTTACTCTTCTTTTTTTTTTCTTTCTTCTGTGTGACAGAGCAAAAGGAAACCAGATAATCATCAGTTAATATTTCTGTTATCTTTTTGCTCTGAAATACACCTCGAGCATAATTATTAACAAAAATACACAGTAGCCTAATGTCGGTTAACGGTAATGCAGGCTCTTTCCTTTTTTTCTACTTTAGAAGAATCTTTCACTCGGTGCGATGTGTAAAACCGAGGCCCGGCGTTTTGCCGCATAGTTGCAGGTCAGACACATTTGTGTCTTCCAGCAGATGTTATCAAGGGCGTCATGTTTCCTCGGGTGAACAAGCGTTGTCTTTTCTGTAGGTGTAACAAGATTATATAGAAAGCTGGACAGATGTATGAAAGCAGGCGTAAGAGACGTATACGAGGCTTAATTGGTATAAGTGGTGAGAGAAAGAGGGAGCGAGATACCGGAAGAAAAAGCAATGGAGCAGTAAAACTAATCAATGGCCGTGTTTTCTCGTTGCTCTAGTCATCAGTGACACACCTGAGTTCTGCCGCTGTCTGTTCATCCGAAAACATGACTTCACGTTCTCACTCAGCAGAAAGCGTGCAACGTCAGACTTTTTTTTATTTTTGTTTACATCTCCAAAGTGTTGCTGCGTTCCTGTCGGCTCTACACGGGTTTGACAGTCGACACGTGAGGTCCCGTGCTTCTTACAAGTCTCCGGGTCTACGTCTGTCTTTCAGCCCGCGAGCTGTTAGAGGAAAGCGAAGGTCAGTCGGAGGTGAGCGTATTGGCAGGATCTGCTCAATTAATTATACAACAGCAGAGGGTCATTTTTAAGTGTCACTCGCTGTCTCCGTCCAGAAACAGACTGACTTACATAAACGTAATTCTGATTCCTCTTTCAGATAGTGATAATATTTAAGGAAACATTTTACTGAGTGTCAGTGTGATGTTAAACCACAGAGACTATGGAGATATTAAAAAGTCATACAAAAAGAAGGGATACAAGAAGGAGTGAGTCACGTAGGGGATGTGCTGTTTTAAGAAAACAATTACAAGGTTCTGTATTTCACGGTTTCTTTAGGAAGACTTGGGTCTCCTTTCAAACAACCCGGACGAAAAAAAACCCCAAAGATGACGCATTGTTGGCGGACACCGTCATCCACAAGGAATTACATTTATCTCATTACACATCTGAGGGTTGCTTAAGGGCTCAACAGTGGCAGCTTGGTCTCAGTGGGGTTTGAACCTGGGACCTTCTGATCAGTAACCCAGAGCCTTAACAGATTGAGCCATCACTGAGGTCACATTATAGAAAAAATCTAATTGGCTTCTTTAAACTCCAGCCAATACAAAAATAAAAAAAGTTTTCTCAGTGAATTAGTGAATAAAGTACTGAAAACTGTTGTGCTTCCCCTTTAAATGTGCTGTTTCAGTTTCTATGTAAATGAGCTCGTGCTGAGCCACGCCCTTTCGGAGAACTGCAGGGCCGAGGAACACGCCGGGGGAGGGGCTCTTCTTATAAGAGTAATTTATCTGTGACATGTACCTTACAGCACAGTGAAATGATTTAGGTTTAGGGCCAGGTTTAAGCATGGCTGTTAGACAATGCTGGGACTTGAACCACCAACCTTCCAATCAGTAACCCAGGGCTTTAACTGACTGAGCCACCACTGAGGTTACATTAGGGTGGCTCATGGCTTAGTGGTGTGATGAGGTCCAGTGCCAGGAAGAGTATTAGACTTGTAGGTATTTAATTCCTTTTATACCGCAACTATTAGCTGAATCTTAATCACTTATACTTTGGCAGCTGTAAAGAGTCGTTGCATCACAGGCCTCTCCTTTCTTCTTCGTCCTCTTCAATCATTTTTTACGTTTGCTTTTTTTAGTGGTCAGCACTGTCACCTTCTACCTCCAGGTTCTGGGTTCGATTCCTGCCTCTGTGTGTATGGGGTTTTCATGTGTTTGGTGGATTACCTCCCACAGTCCAAAGACATACAGATTCAGCTAATTGGTGTTCCCAAATTGCCCATTGTGTGTGAACAAGTGTTTGAGTGTGTGTATACTGTATGTCCAGGGTCTTCTGGGATAGACTCCAGGCCCCCCGCGACCCTGTACGCAGGATAAAAAAAGATATAGGAGACTGGTGAGTGAGTGCATTGTACTGTAGGTGGTAAAATGTTGCTGTTCCTCTATAATCCTGTAGGTGGTGCACTTTAAACCGTCAGGTACGAACAAACAATTTGCTAAGCTTTTTCAAAACCTAAAAAAAAAAATAAACATAGAATCAGGATATGTATAAAACCGTGATGTTTATAGAACACAACCCAGATCAGTTCGGCACCTCGGTATCGCGTATCAGGTAAATCTGGTGTTTCCCATTTCTACTGAACAAACACCGAGGCATTAGTGGTTACTATAGAAACGATAACATCATGACTGCTTTTGCCACGTACACTAACAGTCACTCAGCTCAAAAGCTCGACTGGACGTGATCGTCGAAGAGACAAGAGTAATTCTGTGACTGATCTGACTTTCACATTAGAAATCTGCAAGTGGTGTGGTATACTTTATCTACTCTTGTATACACACACACACACACACACACACACACACCGTCTGTTCTCTTTGCGCTGCTGGCTCACGGAATAGATGCAGAGTTTTATGGGATCTGTAGGACCATCAGGAGTGCATGTAATCAGCTTTACATCAAACAGGCGACATGGACACCACTAGCGGTTTTCGTCACGTTTAGTGATGTATGCAGTTTATGTGATGCAGTCGGCTCTTCAACCCTCGTAGGTTTTTGTTTTTCTTATGCTAGATCTTTCAGTGTATGTTGATTGTCTGCGCTCTAACCTCATCTTCAGGACGGTTTCTTTTTCTCAACCTCAGAGGAAACAGCATTTGCATAGAAGCAGCAGTGATTCATGGGTAGTACCACACCTTCCTTGGGTAGGATGTTGTCAGAGATAGAAATTCATGATTGCATTTTTTAATAGAAATGGAGAACTGAATTCGCTTTTCATGTCTCTTTAGCCATCAGAACAGAATTCCTTAGGTTAGGATATGTATGTGTGCTTTAATTAGAAATGGTATTATCGTGACAGTTTTTTTTTTTCGGTCAGTGAAGTGTACTCTACATGACTTCACGCACGCCGTACGCGCTACATTTACGGCGGCATTTGGCAGACACTCATCCAGAGCGACTTACAGAAGTGCTTTAAGGTCTCTATTAGAGCTGGGCGGTATGACCAAAAATTTATATCACAGTATTTTTCAAAATTATATCCGTGTCACGGTATTTGACGGTATTTTTTGTTTTTTTCCATGCATGATTAGGTGTTAACAACCTTTCCTAATAAATTAGAGAATAATTACTGCAGTATATTGGCTTACATTGACCGGACTAGTATTATCCCAGGTTCGATCGGTCTCACAAAATGCTGCTGTTCACAAAGAGGTGACAGTGGCACTCATAATTGTAATGAGGTGAAGAAATCAGAATTCATGACTTGCAGTCAAAATACACAACACTTTATTGTGCAAGTTTTGCAACTTGAAAACATCTTTAAGCTGGCTACAATGTGAACAATATGTCCCCTGTAACTGCAAAATGAAAACTTTATCCACTGGACTTTCATTAAGGCAAATTACCAACTTTTATTAAAAGTAACAGCGTTGGTAATATCGTTCCACCGTTTGCTTTTCTTGTCGTAGGCAGTCCCCTTAGTAAACACGTCTTTGATTGACGTCTGAGTCGCGTTTTGTGTTGCAGTTCCAACTTTGTCGTTACCTGCAGATGTGGAAGAGGATGCAGATCTTAGTTTCACGCGTTCTTCATATTCCAGGACATGTTTGTGGTGGAGGTGGTGAAGCAAATTGCTTGTGTTGCCTCCTGCGGCTACAACTTTAGCCCGACAACATTTACATATGATGGTTGTTTGATCAACGTCAGATTTTTTAAAGCCGAAGTATTTCCACACAACCGACATGGCTCCTCTTTCCGGAAGAAGTTCCTCTTTGCCTGATACGTCACCGGTATTGGGGTATACTGTATGAAAAATGAATATCATTTTTTTTAAAAACACCGGTATTCGGTATGAAAAGGTATACCACCCAGCCCTAGTCTCTATCAATAAATGCATCATTATAATGAACCGCTGTTTTACCATCAGGTCTGGAATATTACTCTGGGATGCGAGGCTCCGTAAAACACCACCTTTTTTATTTTATTACTTTTTTTCCACACATGTATTGAAGTAAGTGATTAAACCCTACCGAATGAAGGCCTTGTTTAAAATCCATGCTCCAGGTGAGGCTTGAACTCACAACCTCGGCATCGCTCCACCTGTACTGCTATATAAGTACCGCGCGCTAACCGATTGCGCCACTGGAGCACTGTGTGTGTTGTTTACCATTGTAGGGATGTAGACACTGCACTACGTAACGAGTCAGGTTAAAGCAAAAGATATAAGAGAAGGTGTGGAGGAAATATTGACTGTCTGTTCTGCGATGAGATCTGGAGTCATAGTGCAAAGAAAAGAGCCTGATAATAAAAGGAGTATTGTTTCGCCAAAAAAGAATCATGATGTTTGTTTGTATTGTTTTCTCCAATCCTGCAACCATTTGGGTCAGACATGTTGTATCATTTCTTACAGAGACACAGTAATCTTTCCCTCACCCTTCAAGGCAGATGAATCCCTGATCTCTGAGTTTCCTCTCCGACACTCTTTAACTCTTTCTCATGGTGTGTTTTTTTTTGTTTGTTTGTTTGTTTTGTTTGTTTATTTTTGGCAGCTAGTTGATAAAAAAATGGGGTTGCGTGACTCATCACGAAAGAAAATCATTATATTGCTAAAGTGTTCACACTACACAGGAGTCACAGGTGCGAGGAGTCACCGAGCCATGAAAACTAATGAAAGACTTCATTTCCCTGAGTGCGGTGCGACGTACTGTAGGTGAGAACGCAGGTGACGTTAGGGTTTCCTCAACTCCTGTGTCTGTTATTTATAGTCTGGGTGTGTGTGTGTGGTTTTTCTGGTGCGCTGTTATTTTGCCAAAATAAGCTACGCAGATTTTAAAATCAGGATTTAATATTTTTCAATATTCCTCCATTGGAATAACATAAATTTTAAATAAATAAATAAATATTTTGACCCCATGTTTTTAAAAACCTGTGTGGGAAAACAGCTGCTCCTTCAAAGGGGTCTCCAGAGCAGACCAAAGATTTGGCACAGGTTTTACACCCGGATGCTTAGCAATTGTGTTTTTCGTAGGCAGCACACAGTGGTGTAGCGGTTAGCGCTGTAGCCTTGTGGTTGAGGGTTCAGTTCCCACCTTGGTCCTGGGTGTATGGAGTTTGCATGTTCTCCCCGGTCTTTGTGGGTTTTAGCGCAAAGTCCTGCAGTTTAGCCCAAATTGTGCTTGTACCATATGATGGAGTGGGGCCTCCCCCCTGACCCTGTACAGGATACAGAGAATATACTTGTATGATTTCATTCTTGTATAATTCCTTATACAAGGACTGTCTCATGAGTGCAGTCACTGTTGGTTTAAAGCATTTATTTCATATTGCATTTGACTTTTTCTTTTCTTTCATCCTTATCTTATATCACCACTGTAACATCTGGAGAAATGAGGATTAGAAAATAATTATAGTGGACTAAGAGGTAACTCTGCATCAGATACTTGCTGCAGAATACTTTAATAACTATTAGAGATGGGGGAAGAAATGTGTTGATGTATCGAGCTTCCTTTTTGTTGTGGCAAATTCATGTATCGCCACACTGACTCCAAAATCAATTTGGTAATATGTTGCAGTTCCTCTATGATCCTACAGATGGTGCACTCTGAACTCATCCCACTTGCGGGCAGCACAGCATTCTGGTTGGTAGGAGAAAAGTTTATTTAGAAAAAAATCTGGGGGAAAAAAAATTATTCAGGATATTTATAAAATCATGATGCTCACAAAATTGCAATTGAAATTGAATTGACACCAAGTACTTTATCATGATCATATTGTATCTGGAGATCTCTGGGTGACTTCCATTCCTACTGACCATGTCCTCTTTGCTTTTCTCATAAACATGTCGATGCTGAGACAGCACAAACATCACGAGATTTTTCCAGGTCAGAACGACTGACACTGGAGACTCCTTACAGTTAACTTCTCTAACAGTCTCTAAGTGAATCTAGTTTCAATGTGTAAAGCTCTTTTATACACGTTAGAGCGAGTGCAGTAATGTAACCTCTCGCCCGGAGATCCTGTCTAAGCTGAAAATGTATCAACCAATCAGAATGCAGCATTCGGTAACTCTGCGGTTTAGAAGATATCAGAGTTTGTGAGAGCGAACATACGTTACAGTAGCCGTAGTAAAAATGTGCTCTGTGGTGAATTCGAGTTTCTGTGTCAGTGTCTGAGAGCAGACAGATTGGCCCTGGTCATGCTGAGATTCCTGCCGTTGCATGAATTACTGGTTATGGCCGAGCGTGATTTGATTAACAAATGTGATCCAGGTGAAGTTGCCCTGAACGTCTTTACATAGCATGTTATACCATGATGCTGAAACCCCCGACAAAAACGATCGGCTCAGCTCAGAGTGCTTTATTCGACCGGAGTACATCTGTCCATCAGACATAAACAAACCGAGGACACAAACATTAAGTTCAGGTCAACACAACAGACGTCTCCAGGATCCCTTTACCTCGTCTCTTCATTTCATGTGTCTGCCTTAGAAACAAATCCTTCTTCGGCTGCAGTCCGTTACAGTATGTTGTTTTTCGTGTGTGTGTGTGTGTGTGTGTCTTTAGTGTCTATCTGTCTCTGTGTTTTGTTGTGTACACAAATAGAGGTGCAGGTAAGGTTCCTGTTCATTGTGTGAAAGATATCATTTAAATATTACACAAGATAAACTACATTAAGGATTAGCATCATGTGTGTGTTTGGGTGGGTGAGGTTTCGTTTGTTTGTTTGTTTATTTATTTATTGATAGTGAGAACATGTATTTAAATGCTCATTGATTTGGTTTCCATAGAGCCTTGTCAGATTCCTGTCTCTCTCTCTCCAGCCTTTACTCATTTAATCCTGCCATCCGTTGATGACTGGCATGTTTACATAGACAAAGTGCATGGCCCCGTCCCCACCCCCCTCCCTACCCTGAACCCTGAACCAATCAGCACTCAGGGTGGAGAGCTCATTTGCCTTCTTTTCTTTGTGTGGAGCTGGAAGAGCAGAGGAGCCAGAGCCGCCTCATGCTCACAACTGCTGCTTTTTCTGCTCTTTTTCTTTTTTTGCTCCCACCTCCTAAACTGCTTGACTGCCTTCATTCAGACTTTCCCTGCGATCTTCACACGCACACCAGGAGACAGGGGTTAATTGTGTTACTGTAGTGTCACCCTCAGACGTGGTCACAACTTGTTATTGGTCTCCGTGCTCTCCACGTGTTCAGGATGGCTGATGGAGCAACATAGCCACGGCTGTCACGTGGGAAGCGGCAAATCCAGCACGTAACCGGGTATTCTGTTTTCTTGAGTGAGTGAGTTTTATTGTATCAGTCGTGTTTTGCAAACCGTGTTTTTGCCCACAAGCTTACAGTATGTCCTCCTCAAGGTTTATGGACGGGATCTGCACGCGTACACAAAGTTCCATGTCTGTGTGAGACAAGCGCTCCTTTTGCAGTCGACGTTTCCTTCTAGAAAGTTGGACAGAAGGGTTTTTTTAGTGGTTGTCCATAGCAACAGCTCAGGATGTCTGGCAGGCGAGTTGTCTGCTGAGATGTACATTTTCTACGTCTCCATGCACGATTGCGATAATGTTTCTGTCTCCACATCTGACAAGTTGAGGTATAGATTTGTTATTTATTTTAGCAGAGAACTGTGGCATGCTTTACATTTCTGAGCTGGATCTGTGCTAAAAGAATGACCATGACCACCATG